>PVHP010015456.1:0-37583 GCA_004024765.1 Zapus hudsonius
AACAAGGACTTTCGTCAGAGCCATTTTGTTCTCCAGGGCTTCCTGGGAACCTCAGGCTGCATGACGACTGCTAATTATAGGGGAACTGCCTGAGGCCACGCTCCAATGAAGCTCCAACCTCAACCCTTCAGCTGCCGGACTCCAGCACAGCGGCATACTTTGCTACAGCTACACAGGTGTCACAGCTGTGGGCGTAGCAGGTTAACAATGTTTGAACAGGTTTGAAACCCCAGTGGTAATCCGGTAGGAGTTTCCCAGCTCCTTCGTCAACCCTGACTCCCAACCCCCCTGAGCATGACTGGCAATGGGTGTTAGACCCAAGTAACAAATTTCCCTGTACCCATCCCCATGGACCGTGGCTAGAATCACGTATTTCCTGCCACTCAGGCCCCCCCTATTATACAAATTAGGTATTCACAGATTGTCTGCACTCACCTATCCCCTTGCAGGATACCAACTCCCCACCCTGCCTGACCAATCCCCTGCTCCTCATCCTCCTGGCTTCTTTTACCTATAAATAGAAGCTCTCCCCATTCAATAAAGGACACATAGATGCACTATACACATCTGCTCGCGTCTGTGTACTCTGCCAGCCACACCCTGCATCCACCCCCAGGTTTGTGGAACCACCCTGAGACAGCAAAGCAGCCTGTGCAACGGCAGCTTCTAACCAATTTCCCTTCACGGCAGCTGATGACTCCCCCAGAGGTGAAATGACAGTTCTCGAGGTAATGGGGGGAGGATTGAGGTGGCAAGGACTTAGGTCAGGAGCCAATAGGGAGGAGACACTGTGTGCTATGGCGAGAGCTTGTGGGTGAGGGTGGAGCAATTCTCAGGCCTTTGTGGGAGTAGGGAGCCATATGGGAGCCCCATTTACGTTGGAGCTGTGCCTGCCCAGATCTCACAGGGGTCATTTCAACTTTTCCACCCTAGATGGCTGTACTGTGCCTGCCAGGAGAGCACAGGAGTCAGTTCCAGCCTCCCCTAGGTGGTAGTGCTGCTCTTTCCAGGAGCACACTATGCAATTGCTCTTTCCTTCCCCTACTATGCTTTCCCTCCCTCTCTGCATGGCACGTCTTAACCCACATAAAACCCATTGTAGATGAGACTGTGATGAGCTAGCTTCTCCTAGTTTCCTTGACTCCTCTGGGGGGCTGGGCATGACTACCGGGATCTGTGCTCAGGTCCCAGGATCTGAGGGCGGGTGCTGACTGATGGGGCCGATGTGCAGGGCTGTGCGGGCTGGTTCTGGGGCTTGTCCTTTGTATCTTCCACTCGATCGGCTTTCTGCTAACTTTATTTTAGCTTTGTTTACCCCCAAAAAGTTGGGGAAGAGATTGCATTAAGGCAAAACATGCTATTTTATTTATTTATAGTATAAGGTTTGCTTATCTCTGAGCTTCCTGGAGACACAGAAGGCGATTCGCAGAAACTCCTTCCTTTGATCCTAGACCTCCGAATCCCTGACAGGGAACCCCATGTTCTCACCCCCTTTGTGCCTGGACAGTAGAGTTTAAAGGTGACAGTTCCTTTGCTAATTTCCCTGCCATACAATATGTCACGTCCACTTGGGGCCATTCACAGGGGCACTCTCCAGGGGGTATCCTCTGCCACACTCCCAGAGTTGTACACTAACACGAGCCGTCCACAAGCAGCGCTCTCCAGGGGGTGTTCTCCACAACACTCCCCTGGGTACTCAGGCCCACCGGCTCGCCACCATCCAGCAGGTCTGTGAGTGAGCCGCAAACCACATCAGCTGCAGCAGAATGAACAACACAGAATTCTTGGCTCTACCTAAGTTGTCTGCCAAGCTAAAAATTTCCTTTCTCTGTTTTAGTTGTCAGAGTGACAGTGTAATTTACCTCTGCCTGTGCTGTAGGTCCTAATACATGGCCATCTTCCGAGACTTCCCAAATCCCTGGGGAACTCTGCCTGGGTCTCTAGTCGTAGCTGTGTAAGCCGTGGATTTCTCCCTGGTGATGTGTGGCTATATGTCCTCCTTTTCCAGTTTGATTTTTTTCAGACTCTGCCACTGGGAGGTTGCTTATACACCTCTGTATTGGAGTGCAGAAGCTGTGGCAGCTGGTGGGAGGCCTGGAAAGAATGTTGTGGGACTGGAAAGAGGGTTAGCCGAATGGCCCGGAGGCCTGTGAGAGATGAGAGCCACGGGGCTCGGATATCTTTGGGAGAAAAGAGCTGTCAGGCCTGGGGTTCTATGAGGGAGGAGAGCTGTGGTGCTGGAGGCCTGTGAAAGAGGAGAGCCTCGGGGCTTGGAGATCATTGGGAGAAGGCTCCCAGGGGGCCTGTGGGAGAGGAAAGCTGCGGGTCCCATGAGCCTGTGGGAGAAGAGAGCTGCATGACGCAGGGGCCTTTGGGAGAGAGAAAAGCTGCTGTGTCTGGTGGGAGAACAGAGCAGTGGGGCCCAAGTGACTGGGAGAGGGGGAAGCTGCCGAGCTGGAGGTCATTGGGTAAGAGGAAAACCTCGGGTCACAGGACCCTATGGTAAAAAGAGGAAAACTCCGTGAGAGGCTTATTTCTTAAAAGCAGCAAAGGAAAGGGCCCTACATATTTATGCCACTGCTCTATATTTAAAAGAAAAGGGGGGACTGCATGACCCCTGAGCAGGTAGTTTGCTTGTCAGCTGCAGTTGTGAATTCATTCTGCAGAATTGTGGGATACTGCTAAAAGTGACATGGAGGGCATAGGGTTAAAAGAAGTAGAGGCCAGTTGAAGCCCTGATAAAGTCTAAGGTTTACTTATCTCTGTGTTTTAACAAAAAAAAAAAAAAAAAAAAAAAAAAAGGAATGGGTCTGGTCTTGAAGCTTGCCAGATGTTTTCCCAGGGCCGCTTCTGGTCCCAGCGTGCCTGTGCAAGAGCGCGCCCGGGGGTCGGGGCCAGGCTGTGCCGCTTGCTCTGGGAATGCTGCTGAGAAACGTACCAAGGAGGCGGGACCGGCTGGGCCTTCCTAGACCAAGTGTGCCCCTGGCCAGCTAGCATCAGGATGTGGACCACTCTGTGTTATTGCTCTGGAAGAGGCTGCTGGGGCTGGCACTGGGGTGCGTGCCCGCTCCGTATCGGTGGTGGCAACACGGAGGGGACCTCAGAGAGGGAGGGAGCAGGCATGCTCCGAGTGTTGGTAGCTCGGACAGCCACAGCGGAGGTGGGCAGCTGTGGAAGCATGCCCATGGGCCTGAGAACCCGCGGAAGTGTTACAGCTCTGTGTGTGTTCAGCTCATCTCTCCAGAGAGAATAACAGGCATAGACCCGGGGGGAAAAACATGGCGAATAATCCCATTTTATTGTAGCAGCATTGTGGGTTAAATAGAAATTGAGGAGGGAGGGAGGGAAAGAAATGGGTAAAGAGGATTGGCAGAAATCGGCAACCTGTGAATACCTGCTTTGCATGTGGACGTGAGCTTGGGCACGTATCAGATGGTGGGGGTAGAGGGACTGCCACCTTCTAGGCACAGCTGGGGTGCGAACCTGGGTCCATGTGGCTTGCTTTTTGGGGGGGGTTGGGAGTCTCAGAGTTGAGGGTGGAGATAGGGAAACTCCTACCGGGTTAGCCGCTGGGGTTTCTGACCTCATTTTTCAACACCCTCTTAATCCTTTGTCCTCCGTGCCCTTCTTAAGCAATACCAACACCACTGAGCTTCCTGGAGACATGCACAGTGCTTCACAGTAACTCCTTCCTTTGATCCTAGACCTCCGAGGCCCCTGGCAGGGAACCCCATGTTCTCACCCCCTTTGTGCCTGGACAATAGTGTCCAAAGGTGATGGTTCCTTTGCTAATTTCCCCGCCATCCAATATGACCCTAAGCTCATATCCACTTGGGGCTGATCTATGCAACTTAACCCAACATAAAGACCTTTAATGATGAGTCTGGGGAGAGCTGCTTCTCTTGATCTCCTCCGCTCCTTTGTAGGCTGGGCACTGTTACCATGACATGACTGTTGAGGGGCGTCTGTGGTTGCCATGGTTGCTGGGAGCTGGCGGATGGTTGGTGGAGCCCTTTTGGAGGATCTTTTCCAGGGAAGTCTCCCTTGTGTGTGGGATGGGGGAGGGGACAGAGCCTGGGCAGAGGAGGTGGTGACGGGTTGTCCCCTTCTGTCGTGCCTCAGTGGGGCCAGCGAGGGTGGGCTGTGCTCAATTTTTCACTACATTGGGGAGCATGCTCCCTCTCAGTGGGCACGGGGTTTGCTCTGTTCAGCGGTGGTGAAGTGGTGGATGGCCTTGGTAATGGTACTGGGTCGCGGTGTGTGGCACAGGGAGCTGAGGGGAGGAGGGTGGGTATCAGAGCCTGTTGTTTTCTCCTCCGGGGGAGTCGTTGGCCTCCACAGAGGGAAAACAGAAGCGGTGGGAGTCGAAGCGAGCTGTCCACTGTCTCAGGGCTGGGGTCCACAGAGTTGGGGGGTCCGGCGGGACACAGGCGAGCAGATGTGTATTGTATATCCATGTGGTTCTTTATTCAATTGGGGGAACTTTCATTTTATAGGAAAAGGGGTCAGGGGGATGGGGAAGAGAAAAGGAGATTGGTTGATGGGGGTGGTGAGTTGGCGGCCTGCACTGGGATAGGTGGGTATGGACGACCTGAGAATACCTCATTTCCGGGGCCTGAGTGGCGGGAAATATGTGATGCTAGCCACGGTCCGTGGGGAAGGGTACAAGGAAGTTTTTCTGATACCCAATGTCAGTCATGCTGAGATGGAAATGCTGGTTTCTGTGGCTAGCCCATGGGGGTTGGGGGTTGGGAGTCAGGGTAGATGGAGCCGGGAAACGCCTACCGAATTATCGGGGTTTCACCTCACTCATACATCCTTAACCCTTTGTTCTCCGTGCCCTCAGTAGCAGCTCCAACAGGCAGTGCCCAACAAGAGCCCTAGGTAACCTGCTGGGGGGTGCAGGACTAAACAGCAACTAGGTAGGTGCAAGGTGCAGAGCCCTAGGGACCTGCTGGACTGTGTGGGGCCGCAGTGAACTAGGTAGGTGCAGGGTGGGGATCAGAGCCCTAAGTGACCTCTGGTGGGTATGAGGCCGCACGGCAACTAGGTAGGTGGAAGGTGGGGTACAGAGCCCTAGGTAATATGTGGGAGGGGGGGTAATCCACCAACTGTTTTTATTTGATTTGTATATCTTTAATCTCCATGGATGTGATAGGTCTTATTTAGGAGCTTTGTCTGCTCTAGGGTTAAGCTTTGATAGTTGGCAGGTGTCCAGGAATTCATCCATTTCTCCCAGTTTCTCCAATTTTGTGGAGTAGAGGTTTTGGAAGTATGACCTAATGATTCTTCCAATTTTGTTGGGGTCTGTTGTGACTTCTCCCTTTTCATATCTGATTTTGTTGATTTGTGCCTTCTCTTTTTCATGTATAACCGAGGTTTGCTTTAAGCCCTGCCATGTGGCGTTGGGTTTTTCTCTCTGCTCGGACCTATGAAAGAGGGCCAGTTGTTGAGCCTGGTCTAGGCTGGTGCAGGAGCTGGGGAGCAGCTGTGCCTTGGGTCAGGGCCGGCTTTGGTTCCTGGTCTGGATCCCAGCTGGAATCTCAAACCTTTACCGGGAGGGTCCTGGCATGACTACTAGTTGTTGGCCATCTTGCCTTCCTCCTCATCACAGACTTTCTTAGATTTGTACAGACTTGTGTTGAGGTAGCTGAGTCGCACCTGCTTTCTCTTGTTCCTGTAGCTCAGTGGCCTGGGTAGTGGCCTTTGTTGTCTAGCTCATCTCTGTGTAGGCTGTTACTGTGTGTGATGAGAGTTCCTGGTGTGGACCAGAGTACAGATGCTGTAACAGCTGGTGGGAAGCCTGTGGAAAAAGCTTTGGGGCTTTTGAGAGGGTATCCAAAGCCCCGGGGACAAATAGAGGAGACAGCGGCTTTCCAGGGGCCTATGTGAGAGAAGAGCTGCCAGGTCCAGGAGCTTGTGCTAGAGAGCCTGCAAGATCCAGTAGGAGTGGACAGTCAGGGTGGAAGAGTGGATAGCAGGTTTGCGTGCAGAGGAATAGTGAAGCACAGAGGCCACCAGATCCTCTGGAAGGTGTCTGACGGGTTGAAAGAGTGGGTGACGGGTTGGGGACCAGAGGGAAAGGCAAGCACAGAGGTCCCTGGAATCACTGGTCAGGGTCTGATGGCCAGAAGGGCTGGTGTCTGGGTGGGGGGCAGAGGGGTGGGGAGAGAGAAGCATACAGGCCACCAGGACCACTGGAGGGTCCTGGCAAGGCAAAAGTGGTGACTGGGTGGGGGATGGAGTTAGAGAGCAGCCTGTGGATGAGACAACAGTGGGACATGGGGGCCTGTGGGTGAGGAGAGCTGCGGGGGCCTGGGTACCTGTTGGTACTGCTAATTGGGACACGGAGGGCATAGGGTTAAAATAAATAGAGACCAGCTTGAAGCCCTGATAAGCGGTAGGCACTTCGCAGGCACTCCTTCCTTTGATCCTAGGCCTCTGAGCCCCTTGGCAGGAAACACCAGCGTTCTCACTCCCACTGTGCCTAGGACAATAGAGTCTAAAGTGACAGTTCCTTTGCCCCCACCATTTGATAGGGTCCTAAGCTCATGTCCACATGCAAAGCAGGCATTCTAGGTCGCTGATCACTGCCAATCTCCTTTGCCCATTTCTGTCCCTGCTTCTCTATATAACCAACGGTATCCCTATAATAAACAGGAAAATCTTTCCATCTCATTTCCCCTGGGTATCTTTTCCTGTTACTGAGCTGAACACATGGGGAACCATGTTCCCCAAGGGAGTGGTGCTCCCAGAGTTGTAACACTCCTGGCGATTCTCCGGCCCACTGGCACACAACCACTTGGAGCATGCCTGCTCCCTACCTGCCTGGGTCTGTGCCTGCCATCACTCCACCTGCCTGCAGAGCTTTAAAGTGAGGTGGACCTCACCCGCCAGCCACTCTGGTCCCACTGCGCCCGCGCTTCCTCCCAGCATCCAGCTGGGCGGAACACTGAGCTTCACAGCCAGCCAGCTGCTGACAAGAAGCCGCCCAGGATGGATGGAGGAGTGCTGAAAGCAGAAGTGCTCCCGGCTCTGTGAGCTCCCCGCTCAGCAGGCCACATGCTGCGTGAGCCGGCTGCTTGGCCCGCCCCAGCCCTACAGCCCCGCCTACCAGCATTTAGGATTTTAGAAACAACAGATACCATGGACAGGAGGGAGGGCCAAGGGAGCACAGAGCCCTGTAGGATGAAGGGGAACCCATGGGTACCTGTGGGAGTGAGGAAGGCTATGGGTGCCTGTGTGAGGGAGGAGAGCCTTGGGGGGCCTGGGTACCTGTAGGAGGGAGGGGAGCCTTGGGTGTCTGTCAAAGAGGAGGGTGATGGGAGCACAGTTGTCTGGAAAGGAGGAAGGCAGGGAGGGCAGGTCTGATTCTTGAGATCTTCTCTTTGCTGGCTTGCCTTTAGTTCAGTCACTGATCTACCTGAGTCCATCTGTTTCACTCCTTAATTGTATTGAACCTGTTGACAAAGCTTGTTGAACTGGTTCTATACTTTTTCTAGGCAATTTTAAATTTTTGCTTCCATGTCTATCATTAACCTCTTCATAGACTCCATGCAAGTATGATCTTGGCTCAGTGTCATCTCATCCTGGGCTTGCATCTGCATTCTCTCTTTCATAGTTTCACTGCTGACTTCCCAATTGGGGCTTGGTGGGTTTTATGTGGCACTCAGCCTGGTACGTTCTTACGTTGTGATCTGCACAATTTGGTTCAACTTGGAGGGGTTGGGGGGTGTCCTTGTGCTGTGCTCTCCTCAGTGGTGTGGGCAGGCCTTGCGTTGGGTTTTACATAGTAGACCAGGCATTCACTTGGTATATCTGGGACTGTGTGCTCTCAGATCAATGGCTGGGCTGGCTAGTGTGCTAGAACCATGGGGGTTGGTGCTGAGTATGCCCTCAGACTGGTGCTGTGCTGGCAGGTGCTGCAAGTGTTGGTGCTGAGTATACCATCTAGCCAGTGGCTGTGCTGAGTGCTCTGGTGGAGGGACTGAGTCCACCCACAGAGCAGTGCTGTTCTGGTGGGGGTGTCCAAGTGCACACAGAGACCAGCAGTGTGCAGCGTGTGCGTGGGAAGGGCTGGGGCCTGGGTGCACCTTCAGTCCGGTGTTGTGCCTGTGTGTGTGCAGAGGAACTGGGTTCTGGATGCACCCACGGACCAGTGCTGTGCTGGTGTATGTGCAGATTGGTAGGGGGCTGAGCCTGCAAGTGTTCATATCAGGAGGAAGTAGGGAGGATACCATGTGCTTTGGCAGTCTAGGCTGACCCGGGAGCTGGGGAAGGGCTGTGCCTTGGGAAGGGGCCTGCATGAGTCCAAGGTCTGAATCCCAGCTGGAATCTCAAACCATTATTACTGGGTGGGTCCTGGCATGGCTGCTAGTCATTGGCCATCTTGATTTGTCCCAGGGTTTAATTTTCTTAATGAGGGAGCCAATGTAGGCTCTTCTAGACTATCCAGTGAGCATCCTGTTTTGAGTTTAGTTTGGGTTGGGATAGTGTAAACAGAGCTGCATGAGTTATAGGAGTTATGGATGCACCAACAGTTCTGGGCTGGTTGCATGATGGATTGTAGAGATCACCCTGATGCCCTCCTGTCAGATGCCTGCCAGAGAGCTTTCACTCCCCCATTAGTCTTGGAATGAGCAGCCCTGGGGATGCTGAAAGGTGAGTGCTATGTTGTGTCAGGTTTGTAAGTTTATAAAAGTTTTGTTCAGTCATCGATCTGCTTGTGGTTTGAGCTGGGTTGGTGTGGGTTGGTGTGGATGTGGAGATTAGAAGTGTATCTGCTACTCTGGGTTGTTTGCTGATAACTTGAGTTTTGTTTGGTTTGGGGCAGTACAGATTGGGTATACAGTCCCCAAACAGTTCACACGCCTCTACAACACATGCTGCAATCCTTTAACAACTGGTGCCCCCTCAAGCACAGAACCCAGACTCGCTATTCCTTTCACCACCTCCATCCTTCTTGACTCCCTGAGTCTCAGGAATTTCCTTCCTTCACTGCCCTGCAAGGAAAGAATGTCTGTTTCTAGCTCCTCTTAGTTTCCTTACATCCTGAGAGGCCACCTTCTTGGAAACAACATCAGAGAGCCACCCAAGATTACTAACAGGTCAAGTTGACAATGAAGCCTAACCATCACAATTATGTAGGCGTGGGCAGAGTATGATTTGTCGCTTGAGGGGCCGGGCCCCGTTCTGTTTTCCTAGACCAAAAGCTCTCAGGCTAACCTAGTCCTCATCCCCACCCCCCACCCCCATGAGAAAATACTTCTGTTAGAGGGAAGGTGACACTTAAGTCAGATTCTTGAACTACTTCTTCTGAATGGAGTTGCAGAAATGTACCAGTTAGTCTCAGTGGGAGAGGGGGTACTATTTAATGGCTCTAGAGAAACCTGTCATTCAGATGTCCCTTTGCCTTTGGTGTGTAGATTTTTTTCTGGCCCGCTATAAAAACAAAATGTAAACATTAGCAACATAATGGAGCCTATGTCCTAGACAGAAATTTTAACACTGAGGTAGAGGTGGAAGGTAGTCCAATCAAATAGTTTGTTTTCCACTGTTAGGAACTTGAGATCCACTCCAGAACTGTTCACCAAATGACATAGTGCCATCCAGTATGGTCTGAATCTATTTATGTAATCTTGTAAAAGCAGGTGAGACATTAGCAGAGTTAGCAGGAATGTATACATAACATTCAACCTTGATAATGGCACATGTAGCCTGGATTAGAGGAGGAATGCGAACTCTTTTTCCTGGTTAATATATATTTCTAATTGGTTCCAGTCATCTTACTGGAGAGGAGATACCTACCATGGAAGTCCAGAGTTACTGGAATTGGGCAGTAACCCACAGACCTAGCAGTAAGTCTGATTACTATCCTGTACATGTTCTTTGGCCCATGCAAGGTTTAAGTTTCCATCCTGGGTATAGCCAGGTAGAAGGAAGAGACTGAACAACAAGGAGAGAAAGTGGGGCATGCCTTGTAAGGAGAGGAAGAAGAGACTTCTGTTAGTGTCTCATTTTAGGACACATTTGATGTCCCCCTGTGTTTTTGGTTGTATTTTTCTCTGAATGTTTTAAGACCAATCAGGTAGGCAAAATTTAATCAAAAGTTGTAATTTTGGAAGTTACTAATGGCTTCCCAAAGTAGACTCTAGGGACCTGGGACGAGTGGTACGGCTTCTCCATTACTGGTATTATCTGTTAGGATTCTGCACTGGTCCTGCATCTCATTGCCCATGTCCAGTCCTTGATTGTTCCTGCAGTGCTGGTGTGTCGGGGAGGGTGCTTGCCCTGGGGGTTCCCACTGACCTTAGCCAGAGCCATGTGATACAGCTTGACATTGGCCCATGGTTGCTACTGCCTTTTTCCTCCAAGGAAGGTATCTGATGCCATGAATTGGTTCACAGCTATTGACTTTTCAGGAATAGAGATTGCTTTCCTTTGAAACCCATGGAACTTTTAACCCACTGTCTTCTATTTTAGTAAGTTCAGTATGTGGTGTGCAGTAGACATTGAATAGTGTTACTGAAGGGCTAAGGGATGGATGTACGAGGATACCCAGAACATTTTCAGTTGTCACAGACTCGGGAGTTTGAACCATACAGAGAAGACTGATGAGTGAGAGAGACTACTCAGCCCTAGAAACATTCACATGGGAAGTAATTACTGCGCTTACACTGTTGCTCAGGCCAGTCTCAAAGATCCCTCCTGCCTTAATCTCCCACATGATTGAATCACCAGTTTGTGCCACCATGCCTGGATTAACAAAGTTAAATAGCTCTCTTGCCATGACTACCTCACATGATACAGCTTCACTTTTTATGCAGTAAAGGGACTCAATCAAATAGATGTAAATGGACATTCTTAATGAGATGCAGGAGAACAGAAAAAATAGTTAATATATGACAGTAATGTTAAGTATAACATGGATGAATTGTTTATAAACACTGAGACTGTCAAGGCAAATTATGTATAAAGATGTAAAAGAATAAAATAATAAATAGGCTTCTTACATTTGATAATATAAATGGAAAGATTCTTTTCTGTTCAAAGCATAACTTCAAAGTTGAAATCATAAAGGAAAATAGTTTTACCCAGTGGGGAAAAAAAGCAGCAGAAAACTTGGAGAAAATACACTTACTGACAGTGTCATAAATGTGCCATGTCCTCTTACAAAGTGGTTCAAAAGTTCGAGGGAAAAAAAGGCTCCAACCTTTTTCAAGAAAGTGCAAACAATTTGCATTGATGAGGAATGGACCCAGAGTACTGTGTATGCTATGATCCAGTGAGCTACAGCCCGAGCCCCAAAGTTGTTTTTTACTTTGTAAGATTGGTAAAGGATGCCAGTAGTTTGTACTCGGTGAGTCTGTACCCTCTTTTTTTGTCCACTCTTCTAAGTATTTTCTATGAAATATCCATTATGTAAATCTTTTTGTTTCTTATGTCAATTTTTCGAATTGTACATTTCATATTTGTGCATTTCACTTTGTACATTCCACTGTAGAGAAGCCCTTTTTAAAAAAATGCTTTCTTTGTGAGAAATTAGTCCCATGGCCTATGGAAATTAAATCTGAATTGTTCATGTAAAATATTCATGCTTAATTCATGTTAAGTATTTAATGTAAAAAGAAGAGTGACCTGTATCCACTGCCATTGTAAGAATATTTTTGTTTCTATCAGTGTTCAGTGCCTAGACTAGTGCCTTTCACTTGAAATATACAGTAGATGTTCAATAAATGATTTTTTTCATGTTTTTGTTTCAGTAAATTTTCCTTTTTTAAAAAAAAAAAAACAAAAAACATTTTCCCCCCCTGTATTTGCATGAGAGATAGAAGAGAGTTGGAACGAGAAAGGACATGCCAGGGCCTCCAACTGCAAACGAATTCCAGATGCATGTTCCACTTTATGCATCTGGCTTTACTTGGGAACTGGGGAATTGAATCCAGTCATTAGGCTTTGCAGGCAAGCAAGCACCTTAACCACTGAACCATCTCTCCAGCCCCTTATTTTAGAGCAAAAATATGGGTGTGCCAGGGTCTCCTGCAAATGAACTCCAGGCATGTGGTGCCGCTTGTGCATCTAT
Organism: Zapus hudsonius; assembly: GCA_004024765.1. Taxonomy (NCBI): domain Eukaryota; kingdom Metazoa; phylum Chordata; class Mammalia; order Rodentia; family Dipodidae; genus Zapus; species Zapus hudsonius. Next base: position 12,083 of record PVHP010015456.1, read on the forward strand.
CTGGTTTTGTGTGCGCACTGGGGAATCAAATCTTGACCATCAGGCTTTATAAAAGCACTTTTAGCTACTGAGCCATCTCACCAGCCCCAGTAAATTCACCTTAAACATCAGTTTTTTGTTCCTGAAGACAAATCAGTATTATGGAAAGAGTCTCCCCAAAAGTTTATGGGAATGAATCTTTGGCTAATCTACCACCCGATCACAGAATACTCCTGTCAGTCTTTGGAACAAGCATGTGAGAGTCTTCTTCCCAGATGACAATGCAGAAAGACTATAGCAGAGTTTTGGAAAGGAAAGTATTTCCCTGTCCTAAAGCAGAGGGATATGAATTGATGGTTTCTTCCTTCCTTTGGAAGAATGTCTGGAGCATCCTATGTAACAGGATGTGCCTCCTGGAACTCTGGTCTTATGGGCCTAAATAGACCTGTTGAACATAAAATGATCATGCCAGGAAGAGCAGAGGAAGCAGAGTCATTATCAGTTAACACTCTACATGGCAGTACTATTGAACTGCTTTTGAGGCAGAATACATTTGCTTATTAAATCAGGCAGATCATTCCCTTCACATTTTTTGAGAGGGTTCAAGGTAGGGTCTCATTCTAACCCAGTATGGTCTGAAACTCACTCTGTAGTCCCAGACTGGCCTTGAACTCATGGTGATCTTCCTAATTAGCCTCCCAAGTGCTAGGTTTAATGTTGTGCACTACCAACCCTGACCCCCTCCCCCTGTTGCAGTCTGCTTTCTTGTGGCTGGTACAATGAACCTGACCAAAAGCGGCTTGTGAAAGAAAGGGCTTATTAGCCTGCCCCCAACAACACACCTCCAATAAGGCTCCAATGTCAGGCATTCAGAACACAAGTTTATGGGGACACCTGAATCAAATCACCACATTCTGCCCCTGGCACCTCATAATACGTGATGGTAATATGCAGCACATTCACTGCAACTTTAAATGTCCTCTTAATTTTTTTTTATCAATCTCAATGATGTTTAAATATCCCTATAATTTAAGGTTTTTCTTAACACTGCTGTAATACAAAAAGCAAAAAGCCACTATAATGGCACAGATTAAACATACCAGTGACAAATCTCTGGCACTCCAATGCTGTCCCTCTAGCCAGGCTACTCACAGTCCCAGATAACTTTGTCCTGGCAGCTCTCCTTGGGAGCGCTATCTCATAGTCCTGGCATCTCCATTGGGTCTTCATGGAAACCTTCAATTCATCCTCATGGCTTCATTGGGCCTTTATGCAGGTAATCCAATAAGCCTGCTTCACACCGCCCATGGCCATTTCCAAAAAAAACAAAAAACAAAAAAACCTGATTGTAAATTCAATGACCTTATCTTCCTACATTTGTTACATAGTACCAGGTGGGCCACCATTTTGTTAATCCAGAGGGAAATAAAGCTGACTTTGAAGAGCAGGGCACTCCTTCAGCATTCAGGCCTCTTAAAAAGAGTCTGCAGTCTTCCTGCTGCCACAGTGCAGATCGCCTGGCCTCATCTCAATGGTTGTCATCTTAATTGCAGCTGAACAGGCAGCAGTTTGGGCCCTGAGATTTCATTTCTTTCTGTGTCATATCCATCTGCTCACACCAGTCCATTTCCATGCAAAGCAACCCTGCACAAGTTCACAGGACACAGGCAGGCAGAATGCAGCAAGCCTCTCACATAAACTGCCTTCAGACCAGTCCAGATAAAATTCTCTCTCATCCTTGTAAGCCAAACCTCACAGTCCATAGCTAACTGCATTCAGGTCTTTCAACTCTGATCAGAATGGCCTATCAAGCTGTACTTACAACAATATAAGGCATCTTTTAGGCCAAGCTTTCAAATCCTTCCACATTCCTGTAAATCTGTTCCAAAAAGCAAAAACTACAGAATCTGGGTTCTAGCAGTAACAGCTCCATGCCTCGGTACTGATTTAACCACCTTTCAAATCTACCTTGTAACCTAGGTTTCCCTTGACAATTTTCTTGGAACACAAGTACTGAGAAGCAAATTAGGCTTTATCTCTTAGCCACTTCCACACACACAAAAACACCTTAAAGCTTGCCTTTCATCCCAGCATCTGGGAGGCAGAGGTAGGAGGATTGTTTGAGTTCCATTCCAGCCTGGAACTGCAGTGTGAGTTCCAGGCCATTTGGGGCTAGAGTGAGACCCTACCTTGAAAACCAAACAAAAACTCAACACAATCCATTGTGTTACTTAGTTTGAGAAGCAGTATGCTTACACTAACTAGGCCCTGATTTAGGCACTGGAAATAATTACATCTGCTTAAGACCACAGCTTCACTAGAGGAATACTTACTAGCCTTGTGATTCAAGCACTGTTGAGGTTAGCATGGGAAATATCCCCCATAGCCTCAAGTGTTTGTGATTAGGCCTACACTGAATCATCCCAGCTGGTAGAGCCTTTGCAGAAGAGAGAGGGAGGGAAGGGGGTTCTTGCTGAAGGAGGTGTGCCACTGGGGGCAGGCCTGAGGTGTGTTAGTCTACTCCTACTGGGTATGAACCAGGGAGCTCACTTGCTACCTCCCACGCTGTGACAAGATGTGATGCTCAGCGTCTGCTCTGCCTTGCTTTCCCAGACACAGTGAAACTTCCCTTGATACTTCCTCCCAACACTTCTGTTGTTTCTGTCCCAGCTTTGTGAAGGGAACTGCAGCAGACAGGCTATCTAACCTCACACTGGAAAGCAGAATATGTATTGAACTCTTCCTATGCATTAGGCCCAGGAGATGCAGTGTTAAACACCTGCTCGCAAAGCCTAGGTTCCAATGGTAACAGTACTGGTAAGAACAGGCCAGGTCACAAACACTACAAAGACTTCAGGATGAGGGGCGTAGGTGTTTTTTTATAATAGGAGTCAGGAAGTGTGTTTGAGGAGAGAGCTGAAAGAAGTGAGGAAGTCAGTTGTGAGTCTGGGTGAGGATGATGCTGGCTCACATGGATAATTGCATGCATTTCTTCCCAGCTCCATGGGCAGTGAAGTCAGACCTGAAGAGAGTACACAGAGATGGTCTGGATAGGCTACAACCACCCCCCACCCACCCTGGCCCGGTGGGTAGAATGCCTGTCTGGCCTGCCTAGCATGCAGAGACATCAGTGAGTACAGTAGTGCTGAGATAAGAATGGCACATCAGGGTGGCTGCCGTGCCAGGGTCTCTTGACACTGCAGACTAACTCCAGACACATGCACCACTTTGTTCACCTATCTTTATGTGGCTCCTGGGGAAATGAACCCTGACTAACAGGCTTTGCAAGCAAGTGCCTTTTTGCCGCTGAGCCATCTCCTCAGCCCCCAAGAAAGGGGAATTAAGAATAGGCCATAGAAAATATACTTTATTCTATGCAAAGTGAGGGGCCCTAGGAGGGGTTCCTCTTTCCATAATTTCTAGATTTTGATTTATGCGGTTTCCAAAATTCACTCCTTTTAAGGTGGACAGATTCATAGCACACATGTCCTCCTATCTTTCCATATTCTGATAGCTGTGTATATATAATTCGGGTTCTAAACTGCACGTGTGTATACAGCTATTGCTTGTGTTTTGGCAAGTTTCAAGCATGTATACAATGCATTGTGATCCACTTACTCTCTTCTCCCTCCCAGTAAAACCCCTCACTTCTATTAGAGCTCCATCCAACTTCCATACCTTGTTTATTATTTTTGACCCACGTATTTAAATTAAGGTCACTTACATAATCACAGATGGGAGTTATTTAGTGTAAGAAGAGGCAATCCTCTGGTAGCCACACCACTAAAGGACATTCTCTCCTAGCAATCCTAAGTCTCCATTCTTTTCTCTGGGAGGTGTGGGATGGTGGTAAAGCAGAGTATATGTGGTCAGGGCTCTCAGAGAATCGAGAAGACAGCTACGTGTTTGTCTTCATGTGAACATCCTTGAAGCCCAGTGTGGCTGAAGGTGATAAAAGGGAGCTAGAGAAAAGCGAAAGAAACATCTGCAGCCGACTGCTCAGCATCCTTGAGCCTACCTTCCCCCTACTTACCCTTGTAACCCTGCCCTGCCTAGGGAGAGAAGTAACCAATCATGTGTGGACTGTATGTTCTTCTATAAAAGTATAAAGAACCTGGAATGGGGACTTGGGTTCTTGGGGAGGTTACCCCACCTGAGTCATAGCCAGCTGATTTCTTGTGATCTCAGTGCCCTGGTCTTTACTCTCCAGCTACAGGGTCTCATGGACCCCTCCCTCATCTATGATGAGATACTGACAAGCTTTGAGCAGGAGCACCAGGCCACACAAGGGAGGAACGAGGAAGACTAGTTGGGAGACTTCAGAAGTACAAGAGATAGTGGAGGCAATGTAAGAATGCCAACATGCATTGTTCCAGATACTGAGGACTGAGTAAGACAGCATTGGAAGTGCTTAGTGGGAATGTCTGGCACACAGGAGCCTACAATAAATGACAGCCCGGGCTTGGGGAAAGGGTGTTCATGTCTAGTTAAGAAGGCATATATCTTGAGTACCAGGCGAGCAGCTGCTGTGTTCAAGACAGGAACATAGAGAAGTCTCAGCTTAGTTGAAGGTAGGAAAGGGCTGCAAGGGAGTTTTAGCCAAGGGAACTATTTGAACAGAGGCGTGGCAGTTGGGAGTTAGAGGGAAAGTTAACATGCTTAGTGTCCTCACCTGCCCAGTTGAGGAGCTGAACACATCACAACTTGCAAAGTAATCACCCATCTGAAGGGACAGTGGTGACGAAATAACTGCTGATTGGATTCCCAACTGGCCGTGGATCATTTTGGTTTAATACAATGTACTTAGTAATTTGTGAATTCCTTAGAGCCTTTCTGGCTTCTGTGTAATTTGTGAATTCCTTAGAGCCTTTCTGGCTTCTGGGAGATCTGTGAGGCCCTAGAATACTGTAAGAATTTACAGTATGATTAATGTGTACATGAACTTGAGGGTAGAAGGGGGTTCAGATAGCTTTTATCAGATTCTTAACTTTTTGGTTACCTTTGCCACTGAGTTTAGAATGGGCATGATTTTGTTCATTCTATTAAAATATTTTCATAAAGTGATGTCTAAGTCACATGAAATTAAAACAGTTTATTTTTTCAGTCAGGATCTTGTAGCCCAGGCTGAACTCAAACTTCCTATGTAGCTGAGGATGACCTTGCACCTGGTCCTTCAGTGTCCATGTCCCAAGTGCTGGGATCATGTGTGTGAGCCACTATGACCTGCTAACAGCAGGCTTCTGGGTGAGCAAAAGGGTCACCTGACAAAGATGATGGTACATTGAGAATTACATGGTGTCAAAAAAATCTGAAACACAGTTTACCAATAATAATAAGCAAAAGTGTTCACTTAATAGATCTTTTGCAGTTTTATTCACCTATAAACCATGACTTGGGACCCAGTGAATATTCATTTCAACTCAGAATTTCTGATAGTAAATGAGTTATAATAAAAATGCTTAGGAGGCAAAGTCTGCAGTGTCGATCAAGGCAGGATTTCCTTGGAAAGGTTTTCTGCCTTTGATTTTGATTTTTCCTGTTGATTCCCTCCATCTCCTTCTGTAGTCTCCAAAGCCTTAAGACCCTGTGGGTGCTTCTTCAGATCCAAGGAAGTAAGAATGTTGAAGTTCAGCTTCAAAAGGAAGAGTGAAAAAAAAAAAAGAGTGAACTGGGCATGGTGGTCCCACCTTAAATCCCAGCACTCGGGAGACAGAGGTAGGAGGATCATTGAGTTCGAGGCCACCCTGAGACTATATAGTGAGTTCCAGGTCAGCCTGGGCTAGAGTGAGACCCTACCTCGAAAAAATAAACAACAAAAAACTAAAAAGGAAGAATGAAACATGTTGATTGTTCTCACCATCTTCTGGTATTTCGGGAAGTCCCCTTGTCACATGCTGATGACAGTAACCCACCCCCTAACTTTCTCTCAGTGGGACAGTATTAAGCAGTCTTTTCATGTGGCCCAAACCACTGTGAGGTACATTCCAGCCCCTAGTGAAAGCGACTTGAGCTCCATCATCATCATCATAATTATAGCCACTGAGCATCTAACTTGTCACCATCTCACAGCAGTGAGCAGCAGGACCACCAGGTAGGACAGTGGGACCCACAAGCTGCCAGAAAAAAGTAACCCTTTTCCTGGTGCTGTTGCCATTTTGTTTTGTTTGATTTTGCCTTTCTGTTTTCAAGATGGGGTTTCACCATGTCATCTAGACTGGCCTTAAATCACAGTAATCCTCCTGCCTCAGCCTCTTGATGTCATTACAGTCATGACAGCACCACTTGCAATGCTTGATTCTGCTGATGAGAAAAGTGGTCAAAAGTTGATTACTGAAAAGAATTGTGGGGAATTCATCGAGTTATTTTTAATAGTAAAGGACATAGTTAAACTTGGTTGACCATTCACATGTTAAGCACAATGGTAGGTGCTTTTACTTCATGGGCTTTTGACAAGGGCTCTGAGGAAGGCATTACTGTCCCTGTTTCACACAGAAGGAAGCCAAGGCTCAGAGATGTCACCTCCGTCACCCACAGTCACGTACACAGTAGGATGGGATGATACCAGCCAAGATCAACTGTCACAAGCTGTTTCCTTCCCAGTCTTCCAAAATTCTCTTAAGATCTACTCACTAGAAATGTAATCACTGGGCCCAAAAATCGTGTCATTCAATTGAGCCTACCCCTCAGAACATCATCAAATCCCTTGCACCAAGTAGGGGACACTGAAGAAATGTGTGTTGGCTGATCACAGTGGGTGACAGAGATGCAGCTCACTGCAACCATGAAAAAGAACTGTCTACTTTCTCTAGGATGTACTTTGTTCCTTGAAATCAAAATTAATAAATATTTTTAGTATCCCACATATATGGTTCAGAGGTTAGAGACTATATGTATTACAGAAATCTTAACAAATCCACCTTGTACGTTTCATTATAGCTGCATGATAGATTCAAGATGGATGACCATAAAAAGATTCACTTTGGTAGAAAAAAGGACCATGGTATTTTAGAAATGGGTGTGCAACCCAAAATTGCAAATCATTTGAAAGTATCAACGTGTGTTGGAAAGTCTTTCGAGGCACATGTGTAAATGCATTGACGAGTGGCCTGGACCCTCTTCTCTGTGTGCATTTTTGGTTCGTGGCTGGTTCCTCCTTCCTCAGCGCCCCTTCTTCAGCGTAGGAGTCTGTCAAAGGATTCCTGATGATGTCACTGCTCTAATACTCCAGTGTCACCGTCTTGGTTTTGAGGTATTCGTTTAGAGCCTCCTCACCTGGGGAAGAAAAGCAGTCAGTGGGCCATGTTCAAATGCGGGTGCGGCAGCACGGGGCGCATAGCTATGTGCAGGTCACAAAGCAAATGGATCACCTGAGGGCTCCGCTGCTAAGTTGCAGGCTCGGATGGACCTCATGTGTCCCTAACCGTCCTCACACTATGCTGATGTTGGCCGTCCACTTGGAGTAGAAAGGGCTGAGACCACCACCTATGGGGCCTTTGAGGGTCAGAGTACTGGTGGGTCAGCTGCCCGAGTCCTTCCTCTCTCATTTCCCTGCTTGAATTCCATTTTCATCCTTCCTACATCTAGTGACCAGAACACCATCCTTCAAGTTACATGAAATGAAGCAGAGGGCTAGGGAGATGGCTCAGCCGTTAGGCGCTCGACTGCAAAGCCTAACGATCTGGGTGGAACTCCCTAGTGTCCATGTAAAGCCAGATGCACTAAGTGGCACATGCATCCAGAATTCATTTGCAGAGGCTAATGGCCCTGGTGTGCCCATTCCCTCTCTCCCCGCCCCCCTGCTTGCAAATCAATAAATATATTTATTTTTAATGACGCAAGCTGAGCATGGAGGCAGAGGTAGAAGGATCACCGTGAGTTCAAGGCCACCCTGAGACCACATAGTGAATTCCAGGTCAGCCTGGGCTAGAGCGAGACCCTACCTCGGAAAAAAAGAAGGAGGGGGAGGGGGAGGGGGAGTTGAGCATTGGAAGGAAATTTCGAAACATTTGTTTCAACTTCTTTTTTTTTTTAATATTTTATTTATTCATTTTCAAGCAGAGAGATACAGAGAGAGAGAGAGGAGAGAGAGAGAGAGCACACCAGGGCCACCACCTTGTGGGTCTGGCTTATGTGGGTCCTGGAGAATTGAACCCGGGGCCTTAGGCACTGGAGGCAAGTGCCTTAACCGCTGAGCCATCTCTCCAGCCCATCAACTTCTTAAAAGACAAGGAAAATGCGCATTTAGAGCCATGGAAGAACATGTCCAAGGCAAAAATAAATCCTCCTTTCTTCCCTTGTTTCTATTTTAGGCTGGTACAATCCTTGGTCTCCTCAGAGGTTAAGGGCATGGGGGAACTAATTAACATGTGATAGAAAGAGGATCCTCATTAGAATCACCCTGGGGGCTTTGCCAACAACAACTGTTCTCAGCTCAGTCTAGAGCAACTGCAGCAGTACCTGTATGTCTAGGCTCCTAGCTGACTCTAAGGTTGAGAAGTACTGAGCTGAGGGCTTCACAGTGTGGAGAGGAGGAAACCAGTGTCGGTCATACTATTAGAAGACAAATGAGGGGATGGAGAGGTGGCTTAGGGGGGTAAGGTGCTTGTCTGCAAAGCCTAAGGACCCAGGTTCAATTCCCCAGCACCCATGGAAGCCAGATGAGTCTGAAGTGCTTTGCGGTGGCTAGAGGCTCTGCGCACCTTCTCTCTCTCTCTCTCTCTCTCTCTCTCTCTCTCTCTCTCTCTCTCTCTCTCTCTCTCTCCTCTCTCCTCTCTCCTCTCTCCTCTCTCTCTCATAAATAAGTAATTTTTTAAAGAAAGAGGACCTGACACTAGCATTCAAAATGAGCTATTGCTCAAAAGTTATTAGGGCAACTGTTAGAGTTAATTATATTTTAGGATTTTACATACTCTAAACTATCAGCCTCCTTCAGGTATCAGCCCCATGCAGTGCTGACCTTGAAAGACTGACAACCAGCTGAGACAGGATTTACTTCTGGGATGGGTGCATTTTATTCCTTTTTAAAAAAGTTATTTGCCTGGTGTGGTGGCTCATGCCTTTAATCCCAGCACTCAGGAGGCAGAGAAAAGACTGTGAGTTCAAGGCCAGCCTGGGACTACATGGTGAATTCCAGGTCAGCCTGGGCTAGAGCAAGACTCTACCTTGAAAAACAAAACAAAACAATATATATATATATGTGTGTGTGTGTGTATACATATATATATATATATATATAATTTATGTGTGTGCACGGGTATGTGTGCCACGAATGTGTGTGGAGGTCAGAGGACACCTTTGAGGTGTCTGTCCACTCACTGGTTCTCTGACCACTGCAAACGAACGCTCACTACTTTGTGTCTGGCTTCATGTGTCACCCACTTTCTTAGTTCCATTTATTCTCCACAAAAGTTACATCAAGTTCATATTGAACTCTAGTTTGTTTTTTTAAAGAAGCTTTTTTTTAGAGCTAGGGAGATGGCTAGTGCATTCAAGGCACTTGCTTGAAAAGCCTGCCAGCCTGGAGTTTGATTACCCAGTACCCACATAAAGCCAGATGCCCAAAATGGCACTGTGTCTGGACTTCATTTGCAGTGGCAAAAGACTCTGGTGTGCCCCTTCTGTCTCTCTCCTCATAAATAAATATTTTTACCAAAACTTATTTTACCTAAAATATATTGCCAGAGCCCTTTCCTTTCAGAATTATTCTTTTGAGAAGAAACACCTTCCCACACAACTTGTGTGCTTTTCCTGCGAGTTAAATTTAATAAAAATGTTACTATAGTTTAAAAAATCAATTTGTACTAGGGTGTTAAGGTAGGAGGATCACGGAGAGTTCTTGGTTGGCCCAGGGCTACTGAGTGAGTTCCAGGTCAGCCTAGACTAGAGACCCCACCTCAAAAAAACAAAGACAGAAATGAAAAGAGAACATCAGTACCCTTGTAAATTCCGATCTAACTGCCCCTCAACATTTACATGAGTGCTGCATGACACAGCAACCGTGTGTGCTGTGACAGCGGTGTGCAGTAGAAAACCAAGCCATACGCACCTAGGTCTTTCCCAAAGCCAGACTGTTTTACTCCACCGAACGGGGCGGCCACGTCTGTCTTGTTGTACGTGTTAATAAAAACAGTTCCCGCATCGAGCTTGTCACTCACGTACATAGCCTTGTTTATGTCTCGTGTGAAAACCCCCGAAGCCAAACCATATTCCGTGTTATTTGCTCGCTGCAGCACTCCATCGATGTCCCTGCAAGACGTTTCCAAGACGACATGAGACTCCATTAAACATAGAGCAAAATACCCAGTTGATGCTTGAAAACTGTTCTTTTCTAGAAACAGGAAAACTTTCTGCCACCTGCTTAGATTTTTATAAGTGAATCATTTCACTGGCCTCTGCTGAAAGTGCCAGCGAAATTTCCCAATTCCAAGTATTACAGTTTTCCTAGGTTCTACTTGTCCTATGCCTCTTTCAGTCAGAGCGTGCCTCTGTCAACGCTGTCTCGCGTCCCTTGGTGTCTCCCCCAGAGCCAGTCCTGCCATGGAGACAGAATATGGAGGATCTGTGAGAAGGCTCTGTAGCCAGACAGCTGGGTGGACTTGGCCATAGGACTTCCTCACCTCGTGCCTTTACTTATTCTGTTTTAAAAAACAGTTTTATTTGTATATTTGCAAGCAGAGAGAGAGAGATAGAAGAGAGACAGAATGGGCCCTCCAGGGCCTCCAGCTTCTGCGAACCAATCCAGATGCATTCACCACTTTGTGCGTCTGGCTTTTACGTGGATACTAGGGAATTGAACCCATGTCACTAGGCTTTGCAGGAAAGCACCTTAATCAGTGAGCCATCTCTCCAACCCTATTTATTTTTTTGAAAAGATGATAAAAGGCTTTGTCCAACTGTGAAGATGAAATGGAGCTAGTTGTGTCTGGGGCACAGTAAATCTCAGCCTGTCATCTGTCACCAGGGGGCGCATATGACTGGAGAGCAGTATTGTGGCTGAACAAACTGGTGCATTGATGGTTTACCCACCACACACTGGAGGGTAGACACCCTCTGTGGCCAGGCTAGTGTCATATATCTTCATATCATAGGGTCACATCATCAAACAGGAGTGCATCGTTACATTCGCTTAGTCAACGAAAGGAGAGTAGCTTAATCCCTCAAAGAGATGTTCCTCTCTTTAATGCAGTATCCAGTAATTCTTCAGCCTCCAAGGGGTCCAAGACCCCCAACATCTGTGGATGCTCAAGTCCTTATATAAAATGCTGTTGTATATCCTGTGTACCTAGTGCTGACAATACCAGAACACAACAGCAGTGGTTAAAAAAAAAAAAAAAAAGAAGTGTGTATTACACTGTATTGTTTATGGAAGACAGGCCAGCCAGGCCAATGTGCCAACTGGGGCAATAGTGGCAGGTCTATGCTGGGGGAAACCAACTGCTCTCTAATTGAACTGGAGGCCGGCTCCATGGGAGGGAATACATGCCTGGTACTGAAGACCTAGTCAAAAGCCTATGGTGGTGGTAGGGGGTAGGTAACAATCCCTAGGGGAGTAACACCTGCTGTTGTCTGGCTAAACGAATATATTATGTCCAATAAACAGCCTTATAAGCACTTTTAAAATGTGTATACACATATAATATTGCTACTTTCACTTCTGGCTTGAGAAGCTTCTTTTTCAGATGGCGGTGACCACTGGGATGACTCAAAAGACACCACAGTGCAGGGAAGAAATGACAGTGGAGTGTTCAGCACTGAGACATCTCTATCACAGCTCCCGAGGCTCAGGGTCCATTGTGGAAGAGGGGGTGGAAAGGCTGGGACTGCTACTTACAATAAAATCTTCCAGACTCAAAATGGTCTCAATATTCATGACTTTGCAGTGTCTGACACTACCTACACAAGACCTTCATAATGGGAGGAAAAGATGATGACATTGAAACAAAATAGAGACTAATTGAGAGGGGGAGGGGATATGATGGAGGGTGGATTTGAGGGGGGAAGTGGGGCTTGGGAGGGAATTACCGTGGTTTAGTATATATAATTATGGATGCTGTCAATAAAAAGTTTAAAGAAAGAGGAGACATGAGGGGCTGGAGAGATTCCTCAGCGGTTAAGGCACTTGCCTCCAGTGCCTAAGGCCCCGGGTTTGATTCCCCAGGACCCACATATGCCAGACCCACAAGGTGGTGGCTCTGGTGCGTTCTCTCTCTCTCTCTCTCTCTCTCTCTCTCTCTCTCTCTCAATCTCTGTATCTCTGCTTGAAAAATGAATAAATAAAATATTTTTTAAAAAAAGTTTAAAGAAAGAGGAGACATGAGGGGCTGGAGAGATGGCTCAGCGGTTAAGGCACTTGCCCATAAAACCTAACGACCAGAGTTCAGGTTCCCAGTGCCCACATAAAACTAGGTGCACAAAGGGGCGCATGCATCCGGAGTTTGTTTGCAGCAGCTGGAGGCCCTGGCATACCCATTCTCTCTGAGTCTATCTCTGCTTGAAAATTAATTAATTAATTAAATTTTAAAATGTTAAAAAGAGAGAGAGGAGACATAAGGGGCTGGAGAGATGGCTCAACGGTTAAAGTGCTTGACTGCAGAGTCTGATGACCCAGGTTCGATTCCCCAGAATCCTCGTAAAGCCAGATACACAAAGTGGCACATGCATCTTGGGATTGTTTGCAGCTGCTGGAGGTCCTAGTGTGTCCATTCTCTCTCTCTCTCCCCACTCTCTGTTTTTGCAAATAAAAATATTTTTTTAAAAAGAGGAGACATGGCCGGGCGTAGTAGGGCACGCCTTTAGTCCCAACACTCGGGAGGCAGGTAGGAGAATCACATTGTTCGAGGCCATCCTGAGAAAACATAGTGACTTCCAGGTCAGCCTGGGCTAGAGTGAGACCCTACCTCGAAAAATAAAAGAAGAGGAGACATGATCCTGCTGTGCTCTCAGTTGGGCCCAGAATTGGCAATGAAAGAAAAGGAGAAACCGGCCTTCTTACCAGTGTCAAGTTACCTACAGCTTAAGTCTATCCATGGTTAACACCCCAATACCTCCTAGTTATAAATCTGAAGCCATGTGACTGCGTACTCAGTACGGCTCATGTCACCGCATGGCTGTCCTTCTGATGAACACTTTGGAAAGCTGCACATAGTTTAACAGTCATTGTGTCATTAACTGAACAGATGGTAATTGTGGATGCTTCTAGAATGCTGAATATCAGGTTTCTGTCTCCTAGGATTGCAGCCCTTTCTCCAGAGGGCTGTAAAGTTTTCCACGGACATTCCAGATATGTATTGTACAAAAGCAAAGCTCGGCTAAAATCCCATTTGTCAGCCATTAATTTAAGATGAGAAGCAAACATATTAATGATCTACAATAAGAGACCCTTTGCTGGGTGTGGTGGCTCATGCCTGTAACCCCAGAATTTGGGAGGCTGAGGCAGGAAGACTGTGGTGAGTTGGAGGTTTGTGGCCACTGCATAATGAATTCCAAGTCATCTTGGGCAAGAGCAAGACCCTACCTTGAAAAAAACAACTACCAACCAGATCTTTCTAATTATATAAGCTAATTTTTAGGGTAGAGAATTGCGTGTGTGAGGATTCTGGCTCTCTATACGGTCCCAGGCAAAAGGTGGAGAACCCCAGTTATATCATGCCAGAAAACATACCCATTTTGGAATTTAGAAATGATCATAATAGGCCCAAAGGACTCCTCTTTGGCGAGGTACATGTGATCTTCCACATCTGTGAACACGGTTGGCTCCATGAAAAAGCCTTTTTGGTAAAAGAAGAACAGAACGTCAATTGCAGGTGGAATCATCTTTGATTAATAGTTCTCTCATTAGTAACATTACTTTTCCCTTTGGACTCAGCAAACCAGGAAGAGTTTCATGCTTCTATTTGCTGTTGGCCTTCCTATGCTCTTAGATTTTAATGTCTTAATTATGAAAATTTCAAATATATGTAAAGGTAGAGAATATGGTGTTATTAAATACATTCACATCGTAACTTTTACCACCATCCAACTCCAGAAGCTTATTAAATAAACCCAACCTGTTAAATAATAACCCTACCTTGAAAAAAAGTAACCCTCAACTTCATAAATCGAAAGTCTTAGTGGTATGATTATAGTCAAGGTGGTTTTCTTCAGAAAGAAAATCTTCCTTGGTGACAGTTCCACTTGCCTGCTCTCCAGTGTCCCCCTTCACAGACCATGGCCTCAAGGGACACCCTGAGTCCTCCACCGGAAACTTGTGTTTTTCCCTTAAGACTTCGTAAGAAATCTTGGGTGTGAAAACCTTGTTACCTTGTGACAAATACTAGGTCCCTCTCGACCTTTACCTAACCGCTTCAGTGTCCATAAATAATCATTTCCAGGCTGGAGAGATGGCTCAGCGGTTAAGGCACTTGCCTCCAGTGCCTAAAGCTCTGGGTTCAATTCCCCAGGTCCCACGTAAGCCAGACCCACAAGGTGGTGGCCCTGGTGCATTCTCTCTCTCTTTCATCTCTCTGCTTGAAAATGAATAAATAAAATATTTTTTAAAAATAATCATTTCCTTCCCGAATCAATTATTTCTTCTATTAGATACAAAATAATTTTTCTACTCTGTAGTTTTTTTTTTATTTTTATTTTTTATTGTTGTTGTTAGCCCAGGCTGACCTGGAACTCATTCTGTCGTCCCAGGTTGGCCTCTAACTCACAGCAATGCTCCTACCTCTGCCTCCCAAGTGCTGGGATTAAAGGTGTGTGCCACCACACCCAGAAACTAGTTTTTCTCCATTAATTAGCAAGGGTTTTTCTGTAAATGTGTTTCCATTATCACCTGCTCTGTTACCTAAAAATCCAGTCCCAGGCATACAGAACATTCGAATCTTCTTGTAATTACCACTGTTCAGTGTGAAGAGTTGGTGTGAGAATGAAAACTGAGTAGCTGTTTGTCTCTGCTTCGCAAGGTCCCGGCACAGAGCCACACACACGGTTCAGTAACAGGTCACCTCAAGACAGCAGGAACAAACCCTCCAGGCTCCGCTGCCTAGGCCTTAGAGTGCCAAGAAGCGAGATGGCCAGTGCCTGGGAGCACTGGAACTGTGCCAGGGAAGGGCCTGGCACATCCATTTCGTCATTTTCTCAGCCTTGTAAAGCCAGTCTACAGAGTTCATCTCACGTTACACAGGAGGAAACTGACTCAGGAAATGGGGTTGGTCAGCGCTCTACCGCTTAGAAGTTCTGCCAAGCAGGATGTAAAAAGTCAATGCTTTTTTTGTGTTGTTTTGAGGCAGGGTCTCACCCTATCCCAGGCTAACCTGGAACTCACTCTGTAGTCCACGCTGGCCTTGAACTCATGGCCCACCACTTCCTCCTACTTCAGCCTCCTGAATGCTAAAATTATAGGTGTGAGCCACCATGTCTGGCTAAATATTAATTGTCTGACCCTATGACACTTTCTTTTGCAGCAAGGAAGGCAGGTGCCCAGTCAGTCCCTGCGACCATCTTACCTGGCCTTTGCACCTGTCTTCCCCCGTACACCAGGGTGGCCCCCTCCTTCACCCCAGCTTCACAGTACTGCAGCAGCTTTTCCAGATGGGCCTTATGGTTCTGGGGCCCGTGATCAGTAGATCTGTCAAGTGGATCACCAATTTTCATCTTTTTAATTTCTTCCACCTGTATATTACCCAGTCCACAAAACACAATTCACAGTTAGTGTAACATGGTTATGCTTGTTGAGTCGCTGCAGATCGGGTGTCGTACTGAGCACTGGTGGATGGGCTGTCATTTGGTTTGCACAGCTGCACTCGAGGTAGCTCTTTATTAGTCCCATACAACGGAGGAAGAAACCAAGGCCTTAAAGGGTTAAGTAACTTGCCTGGTTGCATACAACCACCACATGCTCTGCGTTGAAAAGCCACTTATGCTATATTAAAATCATCCTGAATGTTAACCTACTAAGACAGCAAACTGATGTTCTGGAACTCCCGTTAATATGACGTGCATTCTATGGTAAAAGAATTTCTAAAGTGCCCCTTGATACGTGGCCGACTTCCCCTGTGAAATCCTTATGCTATGATCATGCCAGGAGCATTGCTGGAATGTTGTTTGTTATGACAGGGTCTCATGTAGCCCAGGCTAGCCTCTGGTTCACTGTGTAGCAAAAGCTGGCCTTGAACTTCCGGTCTGCCTGTCTCCATGTCCCAAGTTTGGATTACAGGCCTAGGTAACCAGATCTGGCTAGAGCTTTCTGATGAAAAGTTATCACTTGGTGTTGACCCCTGACATATCTTTGTAATTCCTTCTTGTGATTCTAAGTTGTTTTCATCTATTTCTTCATTTTCTGATGCCAACTCCAATTCTAATGAGAAGAAAGAGTTGCCATGACCCTCATGACCATGGATTTGAATACAGGTCTCTGTCTCTGTCTCTCTCTTTGTCTCTCTGCTTGCAAATAAATGAATAAAATATTTTTAATTCTTTTTTTTTTAAATTTCATGTGTTTATTTGCAGAGAGAGATAGAAGAGAGACAGATAGAGTGGGCACGCCAGGGCCTCCAGCTGCTGCAAACAAACTCCAGATGTATGTACCAGTTTGTGCATCTGGCTTTATGGGAGTACTAGGGAATCAACCCAGGGTTGCTTAGGCAAGCGCCTTAACCACTGAGCCTTGCTCCAGCCCCTAAAAATTCTTTATAATAAAATTCCTTTGGTATTAGTATTGTTTTTCAGTGCTGAGGATGGAACCCAGAGCTTCACATATGCAAGTGTTCTACCACTGAGGTCTACCTATAGTCCAAGGGTCCTTTCTTATTTGTTTTAGCTTTTTTCCTCAAGTGTAATGAACATATCTATTAAAATAAGATGATCTGATTTTATAATTACTCATATCTATTTCTATGTCTCCATAAACTAACCCAAGAAGGCATTTCTTTTTCTATAGTAATATGAATATACTAACAGCTAATTTAGGGGCTCTCAAACTCAGCACTACTGATATTTTATACAGGATTGTATTTTATATTTTGCATGTGTGTGTGTGGAGAAAAGTTAGGGAAGGATGTCATTACAGACTATTTATGAACCTATGTTAGCAGTGATTAAGGCTTTTTATTAAAATAAAAAACTTTATTTTAAAACTTTACATAATCCCCTCACTACCTTCCTCTGCTCTCCCCACACCTCTCCACTGAACCTCCTCCTTATTCCCACTCTTCCCTGTTCTGGGGTTTTGGTGGTTTTTTGTTTTTGTTTTATTTTGTTTTGTTTTTGTTTTTTCAAGGTAGGTTTTCACTCTAGCCCAGGCTGACCTGGAATTCATAGTGTAGTCCCAGGCTGGCCTTGAACTCACAGTGATCCTCTTAACTCTACCTCCAAAGTGCTGGGATTAAAGGCTTCCCCCACCACACCTGGCTTAGTGTCCTCTTTTTAACCCTCCATCATTTTTTATAGACCTCTGTAACTTGTTACTATGAAAATTTACAAACAAATGTAGACAGAAAAGTACACAGAGGTGAAAATTATATAATGAAACCAAATGTGCTCATCACCCAGCATCTACATCTACGAGCTCCTGACAACTTCCTTCCCTGTTCGCTTCTCCTGGACGACTCAGACATCACACACTTTAATGTAACTATAAAAAAGAAACAGACTTGTGTGTAGGAGAAAGGGATGGTACACAGGCCTTTGTGCATATGAAACACTCGTTCTACCACAGAGCTACCTACACCTCCAGCCAGGACTGATTTTTATTTAAAAAAAAAAATGCTGCCAGCACACCTAAAAAGTCATGCACACACCTCGAAGTGCTTTTCAGGTAAAATCCATTCATGTAACACACAGCACAAGTTGAAGGCACCTTACCACTTTCGTCACAAACTCATCATGGATGGATTCTTCCACAAACAGTCTTCCGGCCGCAATACAGTTCTCTCCTTTGTTAAAAAACACTGCGCCCATGCCCTTCAGCAGCAGAAGAGAAAGTACTATTACATTGGGTGTTAAGTCAACCTTGCTTTCAATTACCCAGAGAATGTGGAAGGTCAAGCTACAACCCAGAGAAGTCAGATAATCCCACAGGATTTATAAGTGTTGGCAGATACTTAGTTTGCCTTGGACTAATTTGGGTTCATGAGCACTTTTTAAAAATCTCTATAACAGTGAGGATATACCTAATGACACATTTGGTGCTATAATAAAATGTTTTTTGTTTGTTTGTTTTTTTGAGGTAGGGTCTTGATCTAGCCTAGACTAACCTAGAATTCACTATGTAGTCTCTCTGGGTGGCCTCAAACTCATGGTGATTCTCCTACCTCTGCCTCCCAAGTGCTGGGATTAAAGGCCTGTGCTACCACACCTAGCCAAAAACATT
The DNA here is from genome assembly GCA_004024765.1 of Zapus hudsonius. Lineage (NCBI taxonomy): Eukaryota > Metazoa > Chordata > Mammalia > Rodentia > Dipodidae > Zapus > Zapus hudsonius. The sequence goes on from PVHP010015456.1 coordinate 30,414, forward strand.
TTTTTTTTGCTTTATTTATTTCCAGGGAGAGAATGAAAAAAGAATGGGTGTGCCAGGGCTTCTAGCTGCAAACAAACTTCAGATGCAAGTGCCACTTTGTGCATCTGGCTTTATGTGAGTGCTGGGAAATTGAGCCCATGTTGTTAGGCTTTGCAGGCAAGCACCTTAATCCCTTAGCAATCTCTCCAGCTCCAAAACTTTAAAAAATATATTTTTAGTGGTGCACACCTTTAGTCTTAGCACTCAGGAGGCAGAGGTAGGAGGATCACTATGAGTTCAAGGCCACCCTGAGACTACTGTGCTGGGGAGATAGATCAGTGGTTAAAGGTACTTACTTGCAAAGCCTGCTGACCCTGGCTCATGTCATAAAGTGGTGTGTGCCTGGAGTTCATTTGCAGAGGCAAAAGGCCCTGGCCTGCCCATATTCTCTTTCTCTTTCAAATAAATTAAGAAAAAAAAATTTAAATGCCAATTTGATCAAAAATAGAGAAAGGAAATATTAATCAAGAAACATAATTGATACAAGAAGTGACTGTTGTCAGAGTCCACAACCAGGCCCTGGTTTAGGGTGGCTCAGTTCCATCTTCTGAGAATATCCAATCACTAGGCATGCTCTGACATCTCTACCCTTCAAGAATTTAAGACAAAGGCTAGAATAATGCTGGAAGCTGATGTTCAGGTTGTTGGGTGTGTAAATGCATCAACAGGCTTACCCAACTGCCTGCTACGTAACTGATTAGCCTGCCAAGATGCAAGTTCAGACCCAAGCACCCCAAGTGCAATGGTGGTATGACTGGTATGGGGGTAAACAGCTGCTCTCTGATTGGATCTGAGACCTGCTTCATGAGAAAGAATACATTTCTGGTACCGATGTTTAATGCTTGCCTAATGGTTATTGGTTTTATATTGGTCTTATCTCTTCTTGTAATGCCTTGTTGCAATGGAAATGTTTACTCTGTGTTGGAAGTGCATAACTTGTTTTGATTCAATAGGACTTACAATTTAAGACAATCTTAAATCTCAGATGAGACTTGGGATTTCAGAGCAATCTTAAAGTTGATTAAAAAAAACTATGAAGCCAGGCATGGTGGTGCACACCTTTAATCCCAGAACTTGGGAGGCAGAGGTAGGAGGATCTCTGTGAGTTCAAGGCCAGCCTGAGACTACATAGTGAATTCCAGGTCAGCCTGGGCTAGAGCGAGACCCTACCTTGAAAAACCAAAAAACAAACAAACAAACAAACAAAAAAACACTATGGGAACCTTTAAAGTTGAGCTGAATACAATTTGCAATGTGAGATGGTCATGAGTTTATTTGGGGCCAGGAGGAGAATGTGGTAGTTTGAATGTATGTCCCCAATAGATAGACTCAGGTGTTTTATTAAAGCTTGTCTTCATCTGCCTGGTTGGAGGAGGTGTCATTGGAGGCGGATCCTTTGGTTTAGCCCTAAGGTATTAACTGGGGGCAGATCTGAATTCCAGCCTAAAGGTGTGCAGAGCAGTCTGAGCTTTGCCAGGGTCCTGGCTGCTTGCTGCCGGCTTTGCTCTTGCTTGTGTTTGCTGGCTGTTTGGTTGTGTCTCTCTGCTTCGATTTATGAATGGAAACAGATTATTCTGCCATCAATGGAATTTACCCTTTTATCTGTAAGCTTGAAATAAATCCTTACCTCGCAAAAAAAAAAAAAAAAGACAGAAAGAAAGCGAGAGAGACTCTTGCTTTCTACTCAGGCTGGCACTAAACTCCTGGGCTTAAGTGATTTTCCTGCCTCAGGCTCTAAATTGCTGGGACCATAGGTGTGTGCCTCTGAGCCCAGCTGCTTTTTAAGATAGGGAATTCTTTTTCTGTGTTTAGACCACGTTGTAGATTCTTTCTCATTGCTGGGATAAAGCATCCAACCAAAAGCAGCTGAGGGGAGGAGAGTTTTTATTTGGGATTTTAATATCAAGGGGAATCCTCATGATGGCAGGGCAAACATGGTGTGAACCGAGGCTGGACATCGACTTCTAGCCAACAGCAGACGCGCACACCCCCCCCAACAACTCACCTCCTCCAGCAAGGCTCCACCTCCCAAACTGCCATTGGCTGGGGACCAAGCACCCAAAACAGATGAGTTTATGAGGGACACCCGATTCAAACCACCAAAACCACCTCAGCAGAGCCTGGTTTGTAGAACAGATCCAGTGGGTTGAAAAGATGAGATGCTGACAGGAAGGAGGGAGAGCCAGAAACACCAACCACAACATCTTCAACGTTTTGACATGTGTTATGACATATCCCATTTTAGGAACAGCTTAATTAGAGAAATTATAAATTTTTTTTTTAATTTTAGTGGCTTTAGGGTTTAAAAAGATGCTTTCTACTTACGACAATGTGGTGGTTTGAATGTAAATGTAGATGGCTAGCTGGTGGCACAGTTTGGGGAGTTGGGGAGGTAGTGGGGCCTTCAGGAGGTAGAGCCTAGCTGCAGGAAGTGTGTCACTGGGGGTGGGTCTTGAGGTAGTCACACCACCATCCTACTTTCTGCTGTTTCTTTCTGCTTTCTTTTTTTTTTTTTTCCAGGTAGGGTCTCACTCTAGTCCAGGATGACCTGGAATTCACTATGGAGTCTCAGGGTGGCCTTGAACTCATGGCGATCCTCCTACCTCTGCTTCCCGAGTGCTGGGATTAAAGGTGGAGCCACCATGCCCGTTTTTTCTCTGCTTTCTGACTCTGGCTTGCCATGTCTTCACCACAATGAAACTATAAGCCAAATTCAACCTCCCCTTCCATCAGCCCATTGATTCTGAGTGGGTATTTTGTCCCAGCAGTGAGAAAGTATCTGATACAACTAGATAATACCAAATCTCATTCTACAAGGCCAGGTGTGGTGGCACATACCTTTAACCCCAGCACTGGGGAGGCAGAGGTAGGAGGATCACTGTGAGTTTGAGACCAGCCTTAGACTATATAGTGAATTCCAGGTCAGCCTGGGCTCCAGTGAGACCCTACCTCAAAAAACAAAAACAAAAAATAGACCTTCAACAAGAGATGAACTGTGTTTTAGAAACAGGCACCTAGTTCTTGGCTTTGACCCACTCTTACCATTCGCACGGCCTTGTCAAGTTCACAGTCATTGAATATTATAAGTGGGGATTTGCCACCAAGCTCAAGGGAGACTTTCTTCAAATTGCTCACAGCACAGCTGCAGGAAGATAAATGGAGAGATTACTTAGTCTCTCCCTCTTTCTCTCCCTCCCTCCCTCCTTCCTTCTTTTCCTCTCCCTTTCTTTACTCCTCTCTCTGCCCTCCCCCTATTTCTGTTTTAACTATAACTTACAACTTGGCATGGAAAAGATAATTGAGCCTCGGGAATATAGAGAAACTTATTTAGTGGTCCATGGTAGTCCATGATGGTAATTCCAGCACTTGGGAAGTAGAGGTGAAAGAATGGAGAGTTGAGAGGGCATGCTCCTTTACCACTGAGCCATCTCTCCAGCCCATAGGATATTAACCTTTAAAATATGTTATTTCCAAAAAAAAAGGGGGGGCTGGAGAGATGGCTCAGCGGTTAAGGCACTTGCCTCCAGTGCCTAAGGCCCTGGATTCAATTCCCCAGTACCCACATATGCCAGACCACAAGGTGGTAGCCCTGGTTCTCTCTCCCTCTCTCTCTTTCTTTCTCTCTCTCTCTCTCCTTGAAAATGAATAAATAAATAAAAATATTATTTCCTTTTTTTTCCAGCTATAGCCCAGGCTGAACTGCAATCCACTCTGTAGTCTCAGGCTGGCCTTGAACTCACAGTGATTCTTCTACCTCTGCCTCCTGAGTGTTGGGATTAAAGGTGTGTGCCACCAAGCCTGGCTCTATTTCCTTCTAATACTGAGTGTTTTTGTTTGTTTTAGGTGATGATAGCCATCAAATCCAGGGTCCTGCATATGTTGGGGAAGTACTCTACCAATGAGCCATATCCCAGCCTCCTTAAGCATGTGGACAGAATTGTAGACAGAAGGGAAATGCCCACGAAATTCCATTCCATGGCTCAGTGACCATTGTGTATTTTGGGGCTATGGCCTGCCACAGTTTTGTTTTTACCTTTATGTCTGTTTTTTTAGTTTTAAATTACAGGATTTTGTTTGTTTTTAAAATTTTATTTATTTGAGAGAGAGAATGGGTGTGCCAGGGCCTCCTGCCAGTGCAAATGAACTCCAGAAGCATGCACTACATTGATCATCTGGCTTTTTGTGGGTAATGGGGAATCAAACCCAGGTTGTCAGTTCTTGTTAACAAGCACCTTTAACTGCTGAGCCCCTTATATTTTATTTTTGAGATGGGTGTCTTTTTCTTTTGTCCCAAGGTGACTTCAAACTCCCAATTTTCCTGCCTTAGTCTCAAATTCTGGAGTTACTGGCTGTACTACCAGGTTTTGTGTTTTTGCCTTATTTAACAAAGCTGGGATTACCCAATGTATATAATTTTATATGGGTTTTTTCCTATAATTTTAACAATAATTTTCAATCTACTAAAGAATTCTCCGGGCTGGAGAGTTGGCTTAGCAGTTAAGGTGCTTGCCTGCAGAGCCTAAGGACCAGGGTTTGATTCCTCAGTACCCACTTGTAATGGTTAAATTCTGTTGTCAACTTGACCTATTTAGTAATCTTGGGTGGGTCTCTGGGGTTGTTTGTTTACAGGAAGGCAGTCCTCTCAGTAGGGGGGCAGGATATAAGGAAGCTCAGGGAAGCTAGAAACAATATTTCTTCCTGGGAGGGCAGTGCAGGAAGGAAATTCCAGAGACTCAGGAAATCAACAAGTCTGGGAAAGGGTTGTAAGACCCTTCCCTAAGGCTATATACGGGGAAAGGAAATCTCTTTCTCCTGCCTGTTTTGCTGGTGTGTATGTATGGTGCTGGTGTGTATGTATGGTGATGGGTGTTTCTCTCGGTTTGGACCTGTGAAAGGGGGACAGCCTCTTTCACTATTATGGAGCTTCCCCTGGATCTGTAACTTCAATAAATCTCTTTCTCCCATAACTGTGCCTGGTCTGGAGGTTCATCCCAGCAGCATGTGACTGACTACGACATCACCTAAAAGCCAGATACATAAAGTGGCACATGCATCTGGGAGTTTGTTTGCAGTGGTTAGAGGCCCTGGCATGCTCATGCTTTCTCTCCCCTTGTAAATAAATAGATAAAAAAAATATTTTTCCATGTATATGCTAGCTAGAATGTTGACATACTTCATTGCCTTCTTTTGGACATTTAAATTGGGCTTCAAGTCACTGAAAAATCAAGGTAGAGCTGAGCTGGAAACCTCCTCCCTGTTAACCAGCTGACAGAAAGCTGGAAAAAGCTATGGCTGCATGCAGCCCTATGGGAGAGAGACGTCACTAATGGTGGTGAACAGCAGTGGACATTGCAAGCCTTAAGACTGGCCAGCCAGGCCAAATGTGCCAACTGGGGGAATAGTGGCAGGTCTATTATTGGGGAACCAACTGCTCTCTTAATTGGACTGGAGGCCATGGGAGGGAATACATGCCTGGTACTGAAGAGCTAGTCAAAAGCCTATGGCAGGAGAGGTCATGAGCCCTAGGAGAGTAATGCCTGCTGTTATCTGGCTAAATATATATATTATGCTCACCAAACTGCCTTATAAGCACTTTTTTAAAAAAATGAGCATACCCATATAGTAATGCTACTCTCACTTTTGACTAGAGAAGCTTCTCTTTTTCAGATGGCAGGGACCACTGGGATAACTCAAAATACACCATAGTGCTGAGAAGAAATGACAGTGGAGTTTTCAGCACTGGGACATCTCTATCACACTTCCTGAGGCTCAGGGTTTATTGTGGAAGAGGTGGTGGAAAGATTGTAAGAGCCAAAGGAAGCATAGGACTGCTTACAATGCAAAGTTCCAGACACAAAATGGCCTTGATATTCATGACTTCACAGTGCAATATCTACACATAATGGGAGGAAAAGATGATGACACTGAAACCAAACCAAGACTAATTGAGAGGGGGAAGAAATTTGGGGGAGGGTGGGGAGGGAATCACAATGGTTTATGGTCTATGATTATGGAAGCTAACAATAAAATGTTTTTTTAAAACTCTTACTGCATTTGAGAATCCACCTTATGGCAGTCCAGGTCTGTCTTATATATCAGTTTGCCACACATATCTTTTCCATTTCTTATGCTGCAAAAACATTTTGGGTCATAGCTCTAGTACAGAAAACTTTATGCTGGATTGTGAAGTCCCAGTCAGGGGTAGGATTTCAGTGTGGCTTTGGTATCTGTTTGTTTGCTTTATCTTATTTTTGTAATACTGGGGAGCCAATACCGAGCCTTGTGCATGCTAAGCAAGTGCTTGGTCGTGACTGGGCTTTAAAGCCCTGGCAGGTGCTACATTCCATATCTCAGTGTTCTGCAGGAACTAAGCAGGTTTCTCTTCTCCGTCTTTTGTTTTTCTGTTTATTTTTGTTGTTGTTTTATTTTGCTTTTTTCACTCCAAACTGATCTTTTTAAACCCAAACAGAAACAGGCCCCGGAACAGTAGCCAGTACCTCTTCATGATCTGTTTGCCGATGGAAGTGGAGCCAGTGAAGCCTAGCTTGCGGATGTCAGGGTGCTCGGAAAGGCACTGTCCTGCCACGCCCCCTGTAGGATGAGCAGATAAAACTCTAAGCCTGGCAGCACTTGGAAGGCAGAGGTAGGAGGATCACCATGAGTTCATGGCCACCTTAAGACTACATAGTGAATTCCAGGTCAGCCTGGGCTAGAGTGGGACCCTACGTCAAAAAACCCAAACAAAATCTAAAATTATATCCTCTGTGCAACTGTCAGCCCCCAAAATATTGACAAATAAGGCTGAAAGTAACTTACTGAAATTCACATAACCCACCTTAAGGGTATTTTGCGATGCTATCTAATCTCTGCACAGTGTATCTCCACTTTACTTGGTAAACAGTTAATTCAGGGTAAGACTGCAGTGGAAAACACACCCTTAGCCACCCCTGAAGCACCCATTGGTCAGAGCAGAGCAGGTCACCTGTGGCTTACCTGAGCCCGGAATGATGTTGATCACTCCCTTCGGAAAGCCTGCTTTCACAGACAGCTCGGCGAACTTCAAGGCAGTCAAGGGCGTGACCTGACATGACAGACAGCAGTCACCTCCTTCAGACCCTGTCCTGTCCTCGC
>PVHP010015457.1:0-37530 GCA_004024765.1 Zapus hudsonius
AATGTTATTCATTGGAAAAGTATAAAAATTTAAGAGACTGGAGCTTCTATTCAAACTATTGCTGCAATATAAACAGTAGAAAGAAGTCTGAATTTATGATAGAGAAATATTTTATTTTTCTCATAAAATTAGAATAAAACTGACATTTCAAACATACCTTTTTGTTCACAACAAAGCCAATTGAAACAGCTACAAAGGGAAATCTTAAAAGAGAAAAAAATCCACACATTTATCAAGACAGAACTTAATTTCAATAAGTGCTTATTAGATTTCTCAAATAAGTTCTCATATTCCCTAAGTAAGATGCAACCTAGTATTAGTAGTATGCATAAATAATAGGAGGAGACAGCATCAGCACACACACACACTAACAGGAAGCTTCTGCAGGCACTGATCATAAGGATTCACAGGAAACTAATAGCAACAGTCACTTCCAGACAGAGGTCCACAGCAACAGAGAGACAGTGAAAAAGACAATTTACACTGCAAACCATTTTATTGCTTTTGAAAGTCAAATACTATGAATATAATAACTCTGTAAAAATGTTTTTTTAAAAAATATATTAACATCTATTATAGTTAAGAAGAAAAGACTCCTTTCATTTTCCCCACAGCCCAGACCCATAATAAACACAGGTACTAAACAGAAGGCATTCTTATTTGTCTCTATGTCAACCCCAAAGTCAGAGCTTCATGGTTGAAACATAAACTGCTAGCCTCAGTGTTTTTGATGGATGCATGAGTTTGTGCACAGATGTCCTTAATGCAACTTTTGCAAATAAGCTTAAATACTTTAACAAGTCTTTTATTTTAGCAAAGAGGATCAAGCCATAATCTTTTATTCTGTTGCAATCTATCACAGGGAGCTTTCCACATTTAAAAGATACAACACTCTATCACATACAAATTCTAGCTTTACAGACTTTAGTAAGTGTATACAGAGTGCAGGTATATACAGCTACATGCCAGCTTCAAATGGACAGATATGAGAAAGTGCACCCAATGAGGAACTCATATAACTCTCACTGGTAATTCCAGCAGGCTTTTTTCTAGTGATAATACTGATACACACTGCACCAGCCACTATACTCAGTTCTTAGGCAGTGAATCCCCATGAAAAGCAATTTTATACCAGTCATGGTGGTTCAAGCCTTTAGTCCCAGTACTCAAGAAGCAAGTCTACAAGGAAGGTGGCATTAATGCAGATATAAGTGGTTTATATTTTTTTTCTCTTTTTGCGCTCTCTCTCTCTCTCTCTCTTCTTGAGACAAGCTCTCGTTATATGTGGCTTATGTTGGCCTGGAACTTGCTATGTAGCCCAGGCTAACCTCACACTCATGATCCTCCTGCCTCCATCTTCCTAGTGGCAGCACTATAGGTGGGTAATATTCCGGGTAATGAATAATTCTCAAACTGAGTCTTAAGAAGACTAACTTGTCCAAAGTCACAATATCAATAAAGAAGTCCCAGGATTCAAGCCTGTTGATCCTAAAAAGCATGTTGTTTTAACACTGTTTTTTTTTTTTCTCTTGGTATAAACTCATTGTATACAGACAATATCCCAGTAATGATCTTAATTTCTTTATTGATTTGAAAGTACTCATGCTGTTTCCTACCATTCACATATGGCTCCCACAATGAGAAAAAGAAAGTACTTTACAGCACAAGTCCATTTAAGTCTATTTCTTTTCAAGCCTATTTCTTCAGCTCCTTCACATCTTATAGAAATTCTGCATAATATGCTTGCCTCTTAGAATTAAGAAGCATAACCAAATTCCATGATTCCATAAAGTATATACTTCCTTCACTTAATATACAAAGGGTGATTATACTACAATTAAAGACATACCTATGTACAAAGTTTGTTGTCCCATCAATAGGGTCGATGATCCACGTGGGGTTGTCGGTGAAGACAGTTTTTTCTCCTGCTGCCACTGATTCTTCACCAATGAAACTGAAAGCAGGATACAAACTCATATCTAAACTGCTTTCAACTAATGTCAACCCACATTTCCTGAGCTACAGAGTCGATATAGAACATAAGTCAAATTTGTACACCATCAGTTCTATTGTTGCTCCTTTTCACTTGCTAAAAAAATGATTAAAAGTGATAAAGCTTAATTTCCTCCTATAGCAAAATCATGGGAAACATTAGAGAATTCAAGATTCTAATAGTACTACTAAAGTCAATACTGAGAAACCCACAGAGACAGACTGACACAGGAGCACGCATGCTCACACGCACACACCCCTGAAAAGAGTATCTGCTATGAACAAAAACTCATTAAGGAAACATGGCCACCATTTCCAAAGTAAGACCACAAAGTGGACATAATGGCACAGGCCTGCCATCCTAATCTTTTTCTTTGCTTGATACTCAGAAGGTTCAGACAGAAGAATATGAATTCCAAGCTAGCCTGGGCTAGAGTGAAGCTTTGTTTTAAAAACAATCAAACAGACATAAATAAAAGATGATAAACCCTCTAATACTTATCAATATGTAGAGCCCAACACACCACCTTGTCTTGAGTGATTCATTGCTAACCAAAGAGGTGTAGTAAGAGGAACAGCTTTATAACCTTGGAGACTAGTTCACTGAATAGCTTTGTGGTTCCCATCTTCATCACTGTGTTTCCTCCTCTCTGTCCCAGGAGAAGCTAGCTGCCATGCTGCTCTGAGAAAAGGCCAATGATGAGGAACTAGGGAAGCTGCCAGAATAAAAACCCACAAGGAGGGCTGGAAAGATGGCTCAGCAAATAAAGGAGATTGCTTAGAAAGCCTGACTGCCTGGGTTTGATTCTCCAGTAACCGTGTAAAGCAGGCACACAAAGTGGTATATGCATCTGGAGTTCGTTTGCAGTGACAGGAGACTCTGGCATGCCCATTCTCTCTCTTTCAAATAAATTTAATATATATATATATATATATATATTTAAAAATTCACAAAGAGCTCAAGTCTGCCAACAACCAGAGAAATGAAGGGCTCCTTCAGCCCTGTGACTTCTAAGACCTTAGACAGAGTTACACTCTCATATTCCCAACTCCAGCAAAACCATGAGACAGTAAATCTGTTGTCCAGAGCTCTAAGTTTTTAGAATAAATCACTAGCATAGAATATTCCATAAGTTGAAAAAAGCAAATTGCCCACCAAAATGACTATGTGTGAAAACCTTCCTAAAAGACACTCTATAAATTTCATGTCAATTTCATAAATGCCCGAGGTCACTGGTTTCTACTTTCCTACTATCTTTCCATGATTTCCATGATTCAATATTGAACTGTCCTAACAATCATTTGTCATTGTTTTCTTTTTCTCTTACCTGCAAAGCCTTTTTTCTGGAAGGAAGTATATTTAGCTTTTAAAAGTTTTTTTTTTCTTTTCAATAGCTAAAAAACTGGAAATAACCAATGGTACTATGAGGAAGAAGTATAGACTAAGAGACCTAATATTTTCAAAAGATGACTTATTTTAATGGTATGCAAGTCCCCTCCTGCTAGCTACACTCCCAGCTCTGTTTCATGAGACAGGATCTCACTGTGTAGGTCAGGCTTGCTTTAAATTCTCATTCTTCCTATCTCCATCTCCTGGGCATTGGAATTAGAGAAGTGTGTCACCATGCCTGGCAGATAACAGTATTGTTTTAGACTTTTGTGCCTGTGAAAGAGCCCAATTTTAGTATGTTCTCTCTAGTTACATAATGCTATCATTTATTTCACATATATAGATGTTTATAATACAGAGCATAACTGAACTTTTTAATTGTGCCAATGGCAGATCTTTGCGTTTAGCATGCAAACATTCCTCCTGTTATGAAGGAACCCAAAGATCCCTCTTTCCTGATTGCTGGCACCACCTGTGCTTGGCAACTATGTGGTCCTGCTCAGGACTGTAATCTTAAAGCAATGAGGTTGGTCAGACATAGTCAGAACCATCAGCTAAATGCAAGTCCACGGGCAGCATCCCAAGCACAGGCTTCTGAATCACCATGGCTATGTCCTCTTCCCTCCCATGTCTGATACCCTCAAAATAAAATCTTTTCTTTTCAGCTTTAGTCATCTAAGGTCAGACTCTGTGTAGAAGCAGAATTTGCTGACAGATTCCAATCTAGCCTTCATTTTTAAAAAATTAAAATAATATAAGAAATAGCTGTGACACATCCATACACCCCTGCATACACATGCAACTCACCCACCTCCACACACAAAGAACAAAAGAACAAAAAGTACCTGTGAGATGGATACTTTTCCTTTATGGCAGACAGGAGCATTTTTTCAACTTTTTGGTCGGTAGCCGTTACCAGGTCTGCCGGAGAACTTTTAATCATCACATTCATTTCATTCTTAAGAGCTTCACGAATCACCTATGAAGATTGTTTTTGTTAAGGAAACAGAAAAGGCCCAATTTAAGAATCACACAAAAAGATAAAATACAGAAATGGTTTAAAACATTCAATCTGTCTTACATGACATGTCTTGTATTACATGACGTCTTATATTTTTCTTATAAAAATGTTGATAAAAATGGGACATTTAAGTGCTATGACCCTCCAAGTGAAGCATATAATGTCATATTCTACTTTAAATTCACAACTGTCATCACAAAAAGCTTCATGACATAAACCAAAGTATGAGGCTGGAGCTGTCATTCAGTGAGTGTGTTTGTCTAGGGTCTAAGATCTAGATTCCATCCCCAAAACACACACAGGAATTTTCTGTGTTTAAAGTGCTTGGTAAAATACTGAATGTACATTAATCAAAATGTTTCATTTAACAAGACAATAATCTATGCACATCAAGTTATGGCTCGCCGAATTGCAGTTCTTACCTCTCCAGCTTGTCTTGCCAGGGTTACTGCATAATCCATGCACTCCTGCCATGGATCCGCCATCTTCAGGGTATACTTAACTCACAGAAGCACCAAGCAGTTACTATATCGAAAGTCTTAATTACAAAACAGTTGTTGCAAAAAGACATCTCAATTAACAACAGACTTTTATTTCAGGATTCACCACTTCCTGATTTTAGGGTTCACTCCCCCCCCAATGATTTTTTTTGTAGGCCCAGTAGAATACATTTTGTTACCCAATACGTCACACTTCTATAGTATATATATTTTTTGTTTCTGAGTGCTTAGCCTAGGCTAGCCCTGAACTCACTATGTAGCTGAGGATGACCTTGAACTGCTAATCCTCCTGCCTCCACCTCCCATGTGCTAGGATCACAGTAGTGCACTATTATGACTTAACAGAAACACTTCACAGCAATCATCTGTGAAGTAGGCTCCCAAAGTGTTTATATCATGTTACACTGGGGAAGGGAGGGCCCAAGTTTACATGATGGAGAAGTATTAGAAATATTTTAATAAAAATAGGTGCAGGGTGCAGGAGTGGGTGGAGACTAAAGAAAGAATAAGGGGGAGAAACTGGGAATACTGAAATAAAGGCAGCTTTGAAGACAAAAGCAAAAGGAATATGTGCTATGAATATCAGTTAAGTGCTTTGCACACAATTTAAAAAATTATAGAAAATTTTATTTATTTGCAAGCAGATATATATAGAGAGAAAGGGAGGGAGAAAGTGAGTATGTGTATGGGTGTGCCAGGGCCTCTAGTCACTGCAAACAAACTCCAGATGCATGTGCCACTTTGTGCAACTGGCTTACGTGGGTACTGGGGAATCGAACTTGTGAAGTGTAAAATGTACCTGTGACATTCGTGTTTCTCTTGTAAAGTACAAAATGGCTAAAACACTTATTTTTTAAAAGAAATAGCTACAGGTTTGTTTTAAAACTGCTCACTTGAGTCTCTGGGTGTCATTAAGGCCCTGAAATGAGCTACTGTCTGGAAAGGAAGAATTAAGTAACTAACAAGCTATTTCAGCTTCTGTAAAATACTTACGCTATAGGAATATGGAGGGATAAGAATAGCTAAACACCAGACATCTATTCTGGCCTAGTTTCGCTTATCTGTTTTTTTTGTAACCTGATAATACAGACCCTAACCCTTGGACTGGAAATTCCCCCAAAGTTGTTTACTCTGGCCTATAAAAAGGTTTGAGTGTCTGCAATCTGGGCTGCTGGTCCCAGTTTTCTAAGTAACTGGTTGACTGCGGTCCGCGTTCGAACCTGCTTGAATAAATGACCCTTGCTTTTATTGTAAGAGCCGTGGTGGGAGAGATTATCCAGAGGCATGGCCAGGAGAACCTGGCTGAATACTAGGCTATCCATGGTCCCCTGTCACAAGGACCGATCCAGACGACCCATGGAGGAGGTTATCCAGTGGAGGGGGAGGGGAGGGCAGCGGGGAATTGGGGATAACAACTCATTGTTTGCCCACTAAATGTTGTAACTCATTATGGACAATAAAAAAAAAATACACAAACACAATAAAAAAAAATTAAAAAAAAATGACCCTTGCTTTTGCTCTGACTTGAGTCTCTGGTGGTTTGTCTTGGGGAATTTTGGACCTTACAAACTCAGGTCATTAGGTTCTAGAGGCAAGTACCTTAACTGCTGAGCCATCTCTCCAGCAGTATTTTTTTTTTTAAAATAAGGCTGTAAAGATGAAGAATATAAGGCTCACTGATTAAAAATAATTTGTCCAATGTTACATGAACAAATGTCAGAATTTATACACAAACTGACAGTCCAATGTTCTTTCTATTACAACATTCTGAAGGAAGAAAGTTTCAGGCCTGAAAATATAATTAAGTAAAGCAATGCTTATCTCCTGAGTTTGAGAGGAAAAATACAAGAGAGCTTTGCATTACGATCTATCTGCCAGCTTTCCATGAAACACCACAGGCTCGACCACACTGGCGTCTGTGCCTAGCACAACGAAGCATTCGAGCTGCCCAACTCTGAAAAGGTGGCATTCTCTCTAAGACAGCCCTAATTCTGTTTGCTTCCCAACTGAGTAAGTGACACAGAGCTTCAAGGTAAGGACTCCTAAGAGCTCCCTGTCTTGTTGCTCACAGGGGAGTGGAGAGGGAGAGAGGATAAATATTGTGTTTCTACCCATTATTTCTTCTTTTTTTCCTTTCTGCTACATAGTCAGCCTCAAACTCTTGATCATCCTGCCTCAGACTCCAGAGTGCTGGCTGGGATCACAGGTATGTACGATCATTCCTGGTGCTTTTTCTTCTTTTTTTCTTCCCCTCTCTTTCTTTCTTTTGGATACAGGGTCTCATGTAACCTAGGCTGGCCTCAAACTCCCTATGTTGCTGAAGGTGGCCCTGGACTTCTGATCCTCCCACCTCCACCCCCAAAGCGCCAGAATCACAAGCATGCACCACTGTGCTGGGTGTGGATGGAACCCAGGGCTTCGTGCACTACAGGAGAGTGAAGGGGAAAGCACAGAGCCAGTGTGAGCAGGCAGGCAGGGAGATAGGATGCTTGACTTTCACCTAGTAAGGGGGAGAAGAGTTTCTAAGGTGCAAAACTGAAGACTTGCTTTGTAGGGGCTTGTTAGCAGACTGAATATAGGGTACAAGGAGAAGTTCAACACGCCCAGATCTCATGAAAAAGGAGCAACACAATGCAGCTTGTGATATCAGGAGGTTCCTAATTGTTAGTTATGTGTGCATGGGGGTTGCCTTGTGGAATGAACCAGTAACACCAATCAAGTAGCTAAACACATAGGGATCTCTATAGAGGCTCAGAGGCATCCCTGGACATATAAATATGAATATGTACGCAGCAGCTGAGGTACCCAGGGTAAATGACATTCCTGGAGCTTTGAACCCATAACACTTTTATGACAACAATGACGCTTGCATTTGGTCATTTGCATGCAACACTGTCTTCTCCACCAGTTTGCATAAATAAATGAAAAATTCTGAGATATTTTACAATTAATCCCAAGGCCTCAAAGAGGAAATAAGTCCATCAGGTAACTGAGTTGTATTTTTTTTTGGGGGGGACGGTGAGGTGAGAGGGGTGAATAGCCTACAAAGAGCCGTCCTGAGGCTGAACACGCCCCTGGCTCTACATCGAGGGGCGTCCTTGCAGCGGGCACTAGCCTGCGCCTGGTGGGCTTTGGTCTACAAACCCATCCCAGAGGGCTCCCGTCCCCAGATCTGGGTGCTGGCGGGTCACGTCCCCCCACGCTCACCGGGACTCCGTGTCCAGCCTCTCCCGTGACCGCCCCGCCCCGCCGCACCCCTCCCGGGGGTCGCCGCCCGCCGGAGCGACGAGACCCGCCTCACCTCGCGCGGAGCGTCAATGCCGGTCCCACGGCTCAGCTCTTCCGGGATGGCGGCGCGTCTAGCAGGAAGTCCCGCCTCCCTCGAGCCCTAGGAGCGTGGCTAACACAGGCCCCGCCCCGCGCTGCGCTCTGCTGCGCTGCCTGGGCGCCAGAGCATCCTCCTGCCTCGAACTCAGAGTGCTGGTTTACAAGCGTATGCTCTGCAACTGTGTAGTAATATGCTTTAACTTCAATGTTGAAACAACTTCGTGGAGATTTTCTTCATTATACAGACTAGGCTTAGAGGTGTTCACAGCCAGAGCAGAGAGTGGATCAGACTCCAAAGTTCACACGCAGGGACTACACGTCATACCATGAGATTGCATCATATCATCTATTGTCCTTAAAATGTTTCTTCCTGAAATAGCAGACGGTATCCTCTATATGTTATTTTAATGCAAAAGTGCTGCACAAGTGACCTACCCATAATCAAATTACAAAAGTGGCTTACTTATACATTGATTGTGGAGTGGTTGTTTTCCTTAGTTTAAATAAGGCAAGAATTGTTACCAGTGGACAAGTGTCTCAATGACGAGTGGTGGAAAAGAATGGTGGATCCAAGTCTCAGTGCTCACGAACATCCCAGAAGTGACCATGTTCTTCCCTAGAATGATGCTGTAAACAATTTCATGTGGATATCTCTCTCAAATACTCTTCATTTCTTGATCTTTCAAGGTAACCTTCAGGAATTAGGTCTTTTTGGTCCTTCACTGTCAATCATGTTAAGATAAAAAGTCTTGCCAAATACATACTGAAAGTGTGGCTATGTGACAAATGGAAATTTCTGGACATTTGCAGAAATGTCACTCATTGGTCATTTTAAAATCTTTTATGGGCTATGCCACTGTCTTGGCAAAGCTGCTGAAACTAATGTAAACATTTTGAAGTAAGATAGTTAGGGATCAAAAATCTTATATTCAATTTGCTTCCCAATGTCTTCTGAAAGTAAAGTGGGGAATCTGCCAGCAGGTGTTCTGAGTCCATTGTTACAGTGTCACGAGTGGGTGTCACACAGTACAAGACATCTTTATAGGGTGTTGTGAACGTAATTCAACTGGCTGCACAGACCGTACATAAGAGAAAAGCTCTGAAGCGTAAAGCAACAACAAATGGCTGCTTCACATTACTACCCGAGTCCACTAAGAAATTAACAACTAAGATTAAAATGATCAGGCTGGGCTGGAGAGATGGCTAAGTGATTAAGGCAGTTGTGTACAAAGCAGAAGGACCCAAGTTCAATTCCCCAGTACCTATGTAAAGCCAGATACACAAGGTGGTGCATGTGTCTGGAGTTCCTCTGTGTGTGTCTCTTTCTCTCTCTCACTCTCAAATACATAAATACAATGTTTTAAAAAATGATAAGGCTCTATATATAGCCCATGCCACTGCTCAGGGATCCAGTCCATCTCCATGCCATCTACTATGACTTCATGTCAACATAAGTAGGAGTCACAAACATGGGTTAAGACTTCAATGTGACCTGCAGTGCTAACGGCTTCCCAGCTATAAGAATATACCCCATAAATTGTTCTTGGAAAAAATTTATCCCAGAATTCAGAGTTGTGAAGTTCAAAAAAATTAAAAACTGAAAAACTGGCCTAAACACACTCTTTCTCTCTCATTTTTTTTTAAATACAGGGTCTTACTGTAGCCCAGGATAGCCTGCTGGCCTGAAACTCACAACAGAGCAGACTCAAACTCCCAGCAATTCTGTTGCCTCAGCCTCTGAAGTGTCAACCATGCTTAGCAGCCCCCTCAGGCTCAGAAGAAAAGAACTTGGATAATTTCATCCCCAATCCCCAGGTAACTTTTCAGGCAAATTTTAGGATGCAAAGACTTATCTTCCATGCAGCACATATAAAAGAACTATTTAAATTTTATTTTTTCATATATATATATATATATATAAAATACAAAATCTCCTGTAGACCAGGCTGGCCTTGAACTCACTATGTAGACAGGGAGGATCTTGTGCTTCTCGTCCTTCTGTCTCCACTTCCAATTATGAAGATTACAAACATGCACTACCACTCCTGGCTTATGCAGTATTGAAGATCAAACCCAGGGCAACTTGCATGCTAGGCTCTACTGACTGAGGTACATCCTCAATCTTATCCTTGCATTTTCAGCTAACTTATTCAAAAAAGCAGAGTAGAAATGATAGAATATACATGGGCCAAGTTCATATTAACTTATTGAACTTTCACAACACTATGAAGTAGGCACTGTCATTGACCCTATTTCCCACAGGAATATAGGCACGAGAAAGTACCACTTACAATGTCACCCAGCAATCAGCTGACAGAGCCAGCAGTGCAGTCCAAGGCAGTCTGGTTATAGAATGTATGATCCTGACTTCTGCAGATATTATTGACAATCTTAAAAACTCTAATGAGGGCTGGAGAAATGGCTCAGTGAATAAGACTGATTGTCATGTGTTGCGGTCAGCTTTCTAGTTGCTGCGCAGAAAGAACCCAAGCAAAAGCGGCTTGTGGAGGAATGGGTTTATTTGGCTTACGGACTCGAGGGGAGACTCCATCCTGGCAGGGAAAACAATGGCATGAGCAGAGGGCTGGACATCACCTCTGCCACAGCACTGGAAACAGTGGCAGGAAGGTGTGCCAAATACTGACAAGGGGGAGCTGGCTTATAACCCCTATAAGCCCGCCACCAACAACACAGCTCTAGCTAGGTTTTAATTCCCGAACTGTTATCAGCTGAGGATCGATCAATGAGAACACATTCATTTGTTTGTGGGGGACACCTGGATCAAACCATGACACCATGCAAGCATGAGGGTAAGAAAGGGTCTGAGACCACCCAAGTTCCCTAGCACTCCATGAACCCAGTCCATGTTGGGGCAGAGAATGGAGAATTTCTGGGTGAATGAAAGAGTCTGTCTCAAGGAGATCTGTACAAGATAGAGGATACCTGACATTCTCCTCTGGCGTCTGCACATGCACATACATGGGGCATATATACACATGGGAACATGCGCATCTATATACACATATATCACATGCCAAACACACCCTTATGCTACACAAATATACTCCAAAATGTCTAATGAACACTTCTTTTGCTCAATGCTTTTCTTATTTCAAAAAAAAAAAAAAGGGAGATAATGATGTCCTGGGAACCAAATGAGAAAAAAGTAAGCACTGTTAGGAATTCAAAAAATATCTCGTGGTCCTTGCTTAGGATTAGGTTCTGTGCCATAAAATTAGGTGCTAGCCTTATGCCAGAATCACCCACTTACAGAGTGGAGCAGACTGTAAGCCTTACTTGAATCTATTTTACAGATTTCAAAGCTGCCATGCTGAGAAGTGTCACAAGGTTGATAATGCATGTGTAGAAAGGCAGGTGTCCTGTCTCTCGATTAGCAAAGTATGTCACTAAAATGTGCTAAGGTTAAAATCTGCAAAATGTTCTTATATTTTGAACCCCGAAGTGGATATTTTTGTTTAAAAGGTAAAATATTCCAAGGTAGCAATTGTTATTTTCTAAATTGGGGTAGCCAGACTGGAGAGACAGCTCAGTTGGTAAAGGGCTTGCCTCAAAAGCATAAGGGTCTGAGATCAATCCTTTGTACCCATGAAAACTGCTGGGTGGGCATGGGTGGTTTGTGCTAGGGAGATGGAGACAGGAGGATCCCTGGGGTTTGCTAGTTAGCCAGTCTAACCTAATTTATGGTGGGCTCCAGGCCAATGAGAGACCCTGCCTCAAAACAAACAAATAAGCAAGCAAAAATATATGGATGACAACTGAGTTTGTCCTGATTTACACATATGCACTTTCATTTTTAAGAAGAGAGAAGAAGTGCCCATTTCCAGGTAGGTAGCAGTGCCTCTGTTGAGGGAAGGTGGGAAACACATGGACCTGCAGCCATGAAAGCAGAGCTGCTGTGTTTAGTTCAACATGAATCACTGGGAACTTCAGGTAGTAATTTAAAGGTTCATTTGCTGAGACTATAAAGATACCCCTTCCTTAAAACTTAGGATATATATTACTACATTTTTCTAATGCTGTTGCTATGAGATTATGAACAAGTATCCTATTGTATCCTACTCCATAAAAATATTTCCAAACTAACATAATGTAAGAATAACTCCTTCCTGAGTTCCTGGATATTTACTGTACCACTCAATGGGTGGTTAGCAAGTGGAGAGAGAGAGAGAGAGAGAGAGAGAGAGAGAGAGAGAGAGAGAGACAGAGAGAGAGAGAGCGCAGAGTGTGTATCCCCATGTGAGCCCCATGCCAAATTTTAACCAGAGCAAGCATTACTTGATATATGTTCTGAATCTCCCTCAGTGCTACCCCCAGAGGAGGAACTGGATATGCTTTCGTGTTTAGCCTCAGGGAAACTGTGTGTTTTCTCTGATAAGGATCCTTGTTTTCTTGGCCTTGGAGACCAGAAGGATCAGTAACATTTCACATGCAGAGCACAAGGCTACTGTAAAAGGAGCTACAGAAGCTAAGTCTGCCTCGGTCTGTGAAAAAGACAGCTGGATAATGGCCAGGGCTAAGAAACTATTTAGCACCCCACTTTCGAGAGCAACAGTTTTACAAACAGGAAGAGGCAGCATAGACACTTTAGCGAAGGAATACCCAAACAACAAACCCAAAGCAGGAACCAATAGACCCAGGAGAAGCACCTCTAAGTTAGCTGATTCTAGAAACACCAATCCCACCCTGAATGCCAAATAGCTTCCTACAAACATTAAAATAAGGCTCAGAGGTCGAACTGCTCTCTCTAAGAAGTGTGCCTTTTCAGGCATTCTACACTTAATGATCATCCCAACTGATACTGGTATAAGTATGAAAAGGAGTGTGGACACAATTTTAAAAACAGGGATATAAAATCCACCTGACAGCCCTAATATCCTACTATATAAGTAAGAATTGACAGGCATCATTATTAGAGCCAATAATGTTGAGGTACAAGTCATCAAAATGGCCAGAGTGACATCTGCTTCTAGAAGGAGAGCATAGAGATAGCCCCCACCCCCTCCTGGGCATGTGCAGGTCATAACAAATCCAAAAGCCTGTGCCTCAGGCAATGCCAAAACCTGAGACAACAGAAACCCACAGAATGGCATGAGAAAAAACTGTGTGCCTGCCACAAGGAGTATCGGCAGAGGTCTTTTGTACACTGTTTGAAGTGCCTGGAATTCCATCTTGCAGCCCAAGGCACATTTATTTAACAGTATCACTGGTAAGATAAGCATTACCATGTATCTATCCACATGCACTGATCCGTGGAAAAGACTGCCTGTGACTTGTCTGAGCACTGTGACTTTCACATTCTTTAGTTCTTCAATGAGTCTTGCTTGCCTACCTTCAGAATCCCAGAGCTGAATGGTCAAATTTGTGTCTCCTTCTTGATTGGGCCTTAAGTTGATGGTAAATAGTGTGACATCCGATGGGGTCTTGGTCACATTCAACACCTGCAGCACTTCAGGATCTTCTAATTGCACTACGAGGAAGCTGGAGTTGGGCCATTTATCTCTGTAGCTGGACCTTACAATGACGGTTTCTTCAGTCTTTACAAAAGATAGTATTTCAGTATTTTCTATACTCAGAAAACTGAGAAACGATTTCCTAGTTTCTCCTGGAGTCACCACCAACAAAAGCAGAATCATTAAAACTTTTCTAATCATCTTGAAAGCTTAAATAAATCATATATGCCAACTCAGTTTTAAAAAATGAAAGAACATTCTCGTACAGGTCTTCAGTGAGGACAGTGTAAGGGTGAGTTAGGTAAGCTGTTTTGCTGGGTCAAAGTCCAAGAGGAGGGACAATTGTAAATTCACATAAGACATCTAGCGACACAACCTGTTCAACTTGTAGTTAAGAAGCCTGAAAGGCAAGCCATAGTATTTAACAGGTTCAATTTATCACAAACAGAAACCTATTCCTTCCTCCTGACTTCCTTTATTTCTGTCAATGAAAAAACAACCTCCTTTTAAATCTGATGTTAGAATCCTGGTGTCATTTTTTAGTTCTCTTCCACGCTATAAAAAATATATATGCTCTGAAAGCAGTCAGGGTAAAAATATAAACTAGGCTTGACTGCCAGTGTTGCTATTTCAAGTCAAAATCAAATATGAACAGACTGCCTGTCTGCAGGGCCCTGAGCTAGAGGTTGGCTCTTGTCATGGTGACCAAGCCAGGTGCAGTCTCTGTTCTCCTGGAGTTGGGAGCTGCCATATTGATCGCAGAGTTGTATGGCAGCATCCTTACACTGGTAAGTTTTTATAGAGATCCTGTAGGGCTGAATGCATAAAACCTGAAATTGTTTTGGTCTAAACAGGAAAGTAGTTTCCAGGATGGTCACCAGATAACTTGGGACACAGGCCAAGTAGGTGGCTAGTACCATGGTGTAAGGTGTACCTGGCTGAGCAGCTGCTGCTACTGGATATTTGACCTTGGAAAGACTGGTATGAATTCCAATGTCCTTTCTTTCTAACATAACTTGCTATTCAGTTAGGGGCATGGATGACCAACTAACCCAACTGTGCCTCATGGGTAAAGAAAAGAACCCATAGACTCATTCAGTTGTGTATTTCCCAAACAGGGAGAGGTTCTCAAGCCACACACCAACAAGTGAAAAAACAAATCTGAAAACAAATGTCTACTCTTTTAAAGTGAGAATACAAAATAATGGGTTTCATTAGGGAGTTTTCACATTTGTACAAATAAATGTCTTCTCCTGAGCCTATAGATCTAGTAGTTTCAAAACAGCTGACCATTTCAGATCCTCCAGGTAATCATCGTGCCATTAAGGGAAGAACATTTTAAGTAGTTTAGAGGACTGTCACCCAATCATCAAAATTGTCAAAGCCATTTTTTATCAGTAAAAAATGTTATTGTTTATGTAGGTTAATCTTTCAAATAGAATAGATTTCCCTTGTCTTAAATTTTATTTCCATGTAAAACACTGAGATGAGCCAATGCTGAGAACAGAGAGAAGAGTACACCTGCTTTGGTGGGACTTCAGTTGAGATTCCCCACAAGCTTCTTTACTTTAAAAGGACAAAACTACTCGGCACTGGGGAGGCTGAAGAAGGTATGTTAGCAGTTAGAGGCCAGTCCAGGCTACATGGCAGGACCTGTGTCAAATACCAGAATGACAAAAATAACAAAACTGTAAAACAATCTTTAAAATTGCGACCAAATACCTTACTTCACAATTTATACTGTCCATATCCAAAATGTTCATAAGTATGCGAACATTTTTTCCCTTGGATGCATTATCTAAAACCCTTTTCCTTCAGGTTCTCCCAAGCCTTTTCCTTATCTGAAACTAAGACAGACCTGGTAATTTGGAAAAATTTGATCATCCATCACTTGCCTGGATGGAACACAGTCTGTTGCCATGAGTAGGCTGACCACACTTCCTACTGGGAGAGAACAGCAAACCAGGAATGGATTCACTTGTGCAGTGAAGGAGCCAAAGCCTGGGGGAGGCAATCAACAGCTTTTAAATTCGGCCAAATATTCCACTTAGTGAGGGGGAGCCCTTAACTGGAACTAGGGACTTAGGGCAATATGTACTGGGAGCCGGACTCTTGGGCCCCCAAGGAGAGATTCACTAAGTGAGAGATTGACAGAGAGGCTACTTAAAATAGAATCTAGGGGGCTGAAGAGATGGCTTAGCGGTTAAGGCATTTGCCTGCAATGCAGAAGGACCTGAGTTCGATTCCCCAGTGCCCATGTAAAGCCAGATGCACAAGAGGGCTGGAGGCCCTGGTGTGCTCATTCTCTGTCTCTCTCTGTCTGCCTCTCTCTCTCTCTCTCTCTCAAATAAATAAAATACTTTAAAAAAAATAGAATCTAGGTAATCCAGAAATGTGTAACTCTGTTAACCTATACTGATCTCACTCTCTGATGGAGATTGTGTTTGTATCTTTCAGAATGCGAGAGCGCTATGGCCCATCTAACCCTACCAGCGGACCGCAGGCCGATAGCTGAGATCCTGGCAAGAGATGAGCCACCCCAGTCATACCGTGGAGGATCCATATAGAATCCTGCAGAAAATGATGGGATGAACAAGGGACCCACAGCCACAGGCATTCAATCAACACAGGATAAGCCAGTGAGACAGATGCCAATGATTTTCGACACAAAGACCCCTAAGTTCTCAGTAATAAAGCAGCCTTAATACTCACCACGACTCAGGGAACTGAGCAGAAGAGGAGGCAGAAAGACAGTGGAGGATCCTTATGGAACCCCGCAGAGAATGACGAGATGAGCAAGTGACCTAGGGCCACAGCCAATCAGCCAACAAAGGATAAACCAAGGAGACAGACACCAATGATTTTCGACAAAACCTAAACCAGAAGTACAGAGACCCCTAAGATCTCAACAATAAAACAGCCTTAATACTCACCCACCACAACTCAGGGAAATGAGCGGAAGAGGGGGCAGAAAGATTGTGAGAGCCTTGGTGGGGAAGAATACCCAAAGTTATGGCCGCCCTCAGTAGCAACACTCTAAGGCCGGCAGAACCGGGCTGTCTCCTAGGCTATCCCCTAGGCTATCCATGGTCCCCTGCTCCAAGGACTGATCCAGACTACCCAAGGAGGAGGATATCTAGCTGATCGGGGATGGGAAAGAGGGGCATTGGGGAACGGGGGATAACAACTTATTGTTTGACCATTAAATAATGTAACTCATTATGGACAATTAAAAAAATAAATTGGGGCTGGTGAGATGGTTCAGCGGTTAAGGCACTTGCCTCCAGTGCCTAAGGCACCAAGTTCAATTCCCCAGTACCCACATAAGCCAGACCCACAAGAGGGTGGCCCTGGTGCACTCTCTCTCTCTATCTTTCTGCTTGAAAAATGAATAAAATAAAATAAAATTACAGGGTCTTCAGATAGACCCAGTGGCTACTTAATTTGACTAGACAGTAACATATAAAAAAATTAATAAAAAAAAATCACTCGCCTGGATTTGTTGTGTGATTATTATTTACACTAAAGCTCATTTGTATCAACTTACTTTTCTCAGTTGTTTATCTGCACTCCTCTCCCCTACTTTGGGGGTTTTCTGCTTATAATTTTAGCTGTGTGTAAAGAAGTGGAAAAACTAGGATTGGATGTGGACAATAAAAGCCCACAGTTTCTTTAAGCATTCTTAAATGAAAGCCCTGGAACAAAGTTTTCTGATTTCAGAGTAATCTGAAACGGGGACTAGAGGGGCTGAGCATCTCTCTTTAAGAGACTGAGCATGCTGCAGCCACCAGACTTTACTGAGGACGTGTCTTCCTGGAGTCCTCTTCCCAGTGGGCTCCACTGCCTGGGAGCTGATCTAGCCTATACCAGTGTGTCCACCAGCAATGTTTTTCACTGTGCAGCATTGTCCCTTTTGCCATCCTCCCAAAGTAGATCAGTACCTGCCAGCTTCATCTGCCCTTTTCTCAGTAATTACTGTTTTCTGGCATATCTAATTTTGGTCAATTGTGCTGACCACCTATTATGTGGAATTATGATGTACAGTAAGGTGCTGGTTTGTATTAAAACTTTCTGGTATCTAGGTTCATACATAAGTGTTATTTGTACCTCTATCTTGACAGTTTCCAAGAAAAGAACTACTGAAACATACATATATAATCTATTCACTTGTTTGCAACTTACCACATGACTTTGCTTTCAAGTTATAAGTATGTACACTTATCTTCACTGTACCTACCATGACTGTTAGAAACTAACACATCAAGCAGGGACTCAAATAATTACGTTAAAGGGATGAATATATAATCACCTGGTAAAAGCTAGAAGATACCATCATTCATCATGATAATACAATTAAGACTGAAACAGACCAAATGAACATTGTTTTATTCCTTTAATTAAACCTAAAGCCACTGTACATATCCATAATTGACACAGAAAAGGGGCAAAAGGTAAATAATTTTTATTCCTTTTTCAGTTATAGAAGGAATTCACCAGGAGAGTTGATTCAATTTATAGGTAAAATGGAGTAAGTTTTGGCAAGTATTTTGCTTTGGCATAGAGACTGTTGTGAAGTCAGCTATCCCATCTTTCTTCTCATTTACAAAACCTCCATGCAAGCAAAAAAAGAGAGCCATATTGGAAGGAATCTACCAAAAATAGGCTCCAATGCAATTATATGATACCAAAAAATAATTTCCCCTCATAAGTATGAGATTTCTCATCCAAATCCATGAAGACTGAATGAGATGGCCTCTAAGCTTCTACAGTTCATGTCCACATACAATTCACACATCATGATGTAAGTCGATAGTAAGGCTATCTGTTCTGGTTTCCTGCTATTTGGTTTGACCATAGGATATGCTTAAAAACTTCTAAGAGCCCAACAAAATATCTGCTGTCTGGTTCTTTGTCTGCCATGGAATGGCAAAATTGGTAAAAGGAGAGGGGAGGGGTGTTCCTTTAGCTTAGACCTTGGGAGTGAAGATGGCATGGAGCAGTGCCATAGCCAGCAGTAGCCAAACAGGAATTAACCAAATAGGAATTCTACTTTTGTTGTTGTTTATCGTTTTTCAAGGTAGGGTCTCGCTCTAGCCCAGGCTGACCTGGAGTTCACTCTGTAATCTCAAGGTGGCCTTGAACTCACAGCAATGCTCCTACCTCTGCCTACCAAGTGCTGGGCACCACCACAGCCAGCTTAGAAATTGTACCATTGCTGATGTTTGTAAGACAGAACTAAAATTATTCAAAATAATAGTTTGATAATATCAATAAAAAGTTAAATTTTAAAACACAAAACCTCATACTTAACAAACTGATAATGAAAGTCATGACATAATAGATTTAAATTTTTAAAGGCA
Source organism: Zapus hudsonius (assembly GCA_004024765.1). Classification (NCBI taxonomy): domain Eukaryota; kingdom Metazoa; phylum Chordata; class Mammalia; order Rodentia; family Dipodidae; genus Zapus; species Zapus hudsonius. The sequence goes on from PVHP010015457.1 coordinate 19,062, forward strand.
ACTTTAAAAATAAATTATCTGTAGTAAAAGAAACTGACAACATAATATAGAATTTTCCTTATTTCTGATTTGAATTCTTGAATGACTATTCCAAGTAAGAATCAACATCTTTTAACAACTGTTCTTCATCATGAAGATATTCTAAAATGATATTTCCACCATTATACAGAGGACAGTCCTCCTTAGTAGTCCAAGTTTGCAAAGTCTGATCCAAAGGCAAGGCCTCTCCTGAAGCAACGTGACATAACCGTAACTTCTGTTGAGAGAAATGCACCACACTATAATAAAGATAGATGCTAATATAGTATATGGCCTAAAATTTTTGGCCAACATGACAACTGGATGTTACCTTAGCTGATAACTTGTTATTTTCATTTCTAAGATTGGCCAGAGAAGCTGCACAGTCTACGACCTTTCCAATGCTCCATCGATGACAAAAGAACATGGCTTTGCTCTTCTCTTTGCTCCCCTTTGGTAAGTAAACCTGAAAGTAAATTCTTTCTGTCTAGAAAACAGAAAAAAATATATAGATTAGGTACACGAAGTAAGACCTCTGCTTTGGTTTGGTGATATTCCCTCTTCTCTCTGATCAAGGAAAGGCTACCCTCTAAGGATGCAATGCCAAGTGAGAAGATTGATCATGTAGCCCATCCACCTAAATGCATGCTTCAAACACCCAAGACCCTGGCTAGGCTATCTGTGTAAAGATAGTTATGTGACCTTCATCAGCTGATCAGGATCTTTTTCCTATGATTTTATGTTCAAAGAGTAAGGCAGGGGAGCTTTCTTTGTTCTTCATGGTCTCATCTTGCTGATTTAAGTTGCTTGCAAACATCACTCATATCCCTCTTGCTATTCCTGACTCAGTATAGGGAAAACAGTGAGTTCTGCACATGACAGAGAAAGGTCAAGAAAATGGGTGGGGGGCTGGAGGGATGGCTTAGCAGTTAAGGCACGTGCCTGCAAAACCTAACAACCTAAGTTCGATTCCCCAGTACCCACATAAAGCCAGATGCACGAAGAGGGTGCATGTGTCTACAGTTTGGGTCCTAGTGTGCCCATTCTCTTTCTCTCTCTCTCTCTCTCTCTCTCTGCTTGCAAATAAATAAATAAAAATATTTTTAAAAAAGAAAGAAAATGGGTAGATGGGTAGACTATCTCCACATGATTTGACTCCCTAAATTTGGTTTTTCCATTCTCCATTTTATGAGGAAACAAATTTTCTTTGACTATACAATTTGGAATCAAGTTTCTGTCACTTGCAAGAGAAGGTTTCTTGACACATGTCTATTTGTATGAGACTTCATTACAAATTTAGAGACAGAAAGATGTTTTAGAAGAAACCAAATAACTAAAGGCCAATAAAACCACAGAAAATTGCTATATTAATAAAGCAGGGGGATACAAAGATGATTTCTGTCTCATTCTACATTGCATCCGTGTCTTTGAACTGTATTTGGTTAGTTAATTAACAAATTAAAAAAATAAAATAGGGGCTGGAGAGATGGATCAGCAGTTAAGGCACTTCCCTACAAAGCCTAATGACCAGGATTCAGTTCCCCAGTACCCACATAAAGCCAGATGCACAAAGTAGCTCATGTATCTGAAGTTCATTTGCACTGGCTAGAAGCCCTGGCGTGCCCATCCTTCCTTACTCTATCTGGAAATAAATGAATAAATAAAATATTTTAAAATAAATAAACAAATAGGGAATAGAGTCTTCCCTGATTCCACAAAACTGTGTTAGGGCACTGCTTTCACAGACAGATTCCTGTACGAAAAATATGTTGACGTAAATGAACAAACATCTCTAAGTTGTTGTGAACTGATCACAATTATTTTCAGAAATAATAAACAATATTAAAGGAACTAGATTTGTTGAAGCAAATGGAGTATGTTACTACAGAGGAAAAGCATTCAAAGAAAAAGAGGAATCTTTGACAATTTCAAGTTTTGAGCGCTTCCATAATGAGACAGCCCTTGCTGTTTATAAATAGAGCAACAAGAACACAAATATGAAGAGAGAAAATTTATGAAATAAAGCAAAGACAAATGTCTTAGGAACAAAAATGAGCAAATAGCAGGAGGATCTCGAGTTTGCAACTTCAAGAACAGCTATGTCTACATAGGAAACTTTGTCACAAACAGCAATAATAATTAAAAACAAACAAACAACTAAACCACACAAGCTGTCACAGATTCAGAAAAAGAAGAAATAGTGCAGAGTTGAGACCAAGGCACAGTGGGAAATGTCACTGCACAGAATGATACACCTCCTAAGGCAGGCTCACTGCCGGCAGGGAGAGACTTGGGTGGGACTTGGGCTACACCTGAAAAGAAGGATACATATGGTTCACTGCCATCTCTGTAAAGTAAAAAAACTTTAAGAATTAAGTATTTGGCATTTATGCAGACCATACACCACATAATATTAGAAATGGTATATATTACAGTTGTTACTTGATGGAAGGGAAGAAGAAAAAGGAGAGCTCATCCATATTTGTATATTTTAGGTTTTTTACTAAAATTTCAGATTCACCTGTGGCAATGACTTATCCCCATCAGCTTGCATCTTCAATTTCATCAATGTAACCTTTGCGGCAGTTTCACTGCTTTTTGCACCTTTCCGTCGTTTACTTGTCGGCCCTCCTGTCTTGGAGTCTAAGAAAGAAGTGTAGCATGTAGGTACTTTTCCATTATAGGTTTCAAAGCGTTATTATGAAGCACTACGTAAATTACACATAGGAGAGATGTATGTGCTAAGTATATTTACAAGACTAATAGAAAAATATCGAGTAACCTCTACCTCAAACTGATTTCAAACACTGACATGTGCTTCTCTCTAACTTAACCTATTTAATTTAAAGCAGCTACTAATGCTTTACAAAGTCTGCTTATGGATAATTGTAGTAAAAGCACGACCCTTAATACAGAATGAAAATTGCAGAGACTCACCTGTGTCATAGATATACCTTCCTTGGTCCCTCATTCATCAGCGACATTGGTAATGTCAGCGTTCGCTCTTTAGATAAAGCAGTTCACCATGCCAATCTCAACAATATGGAATCTAGCTATAATAGTTAGCTAACTGATTTAAGTAGCCTAGCAAAAAAGACCTGGGGAGTCCTTCCAAACAATTTCCAAATATTTATTGGCCAGGTAGGCTTTGTAAGAAATACTATCAAGAGTGTCATCAAAGGGCAAGATATTACCCCCGAGGCTGTTAGCAGTGGTTTCCATTGCTGGTAAGCAGATGAAAAAGGCAGGAGCACCGGGTTGTGGACTACACAGCAGAAAGCAGCCACACAAGCTTTCCAGGCGCTTACCAATAATGTCTTTGACAAGTTTCTGCGTGGCAGCCATCCGAGGCGTTGGGATCTCCAGTTTTTCACACTCATGATCTGACTGGTGACGGTGTCTATGAGACAGACAGACGAGCGGCACTAGGTCAGGTATTTATAAACAATTTACACCAGTACACAACGTTTGAATGGTATAAGTGATGACCTGAGGCAAAAATTCCTCTCACAGTAAGGGCATATGACTGCCACAAGCTCTTTTTCAGCACAGTCCTTGAACGAACATGAGTAAGATTTATGTGTATCTGTCTTCACTCTCTCGTTGACTACATTCACCTGAAAATGTAAAAAGGGGAAAATGGCATTATATTTTACACTTAAAATAAACACACAAGTCAGTTTTAGAAAGCACCATTTTTATCAATTTTGTTTAAACCTATTAGATCATTACACGTTCTCACATAAGAACTGTAAGGAATGCTTGTGTGAGAAATGATTACTATGCTGACTCTGCATTGCCAGAATGTTCTGAGTGTACTATATTTAAGTCAAATTACAACGACGGTTCAGTTTTTCTCTACGTTTTGTTTTAATGCAGGGTCTCACTCTGTAAAGCCAGACTAACCATGAACTTCAGATTCTTCTCTTTTGGCCATCTAAATACTAAAATTACAGCATGCACCACTGCACCTAGCTTAGTCCCTACAATCTGGTAATACATAGTTCCACAAAAAGACGCCCCGTAGTAAGATGCTCAGGAATCAGTTCATCATTCCTCAAATGGTAAGTCATAACTACTTTCTATGACAGTTTTAGGACATGAAATACAACTTAGGAGATGAGGCAAATAGTAAGATAGTTCTCCAAACATAAACTGAAGGTCCTTGGAGAGGGGCTCGTTCAATGGTAGCAGGAATAAATGTCAACTTCTCAAAGTTAGAGGCTAATGTTTCTTTTCTAGTACAGGGAATGCAGCTCACTGCCTTGCTTTTCTGCCTCCAGCTGAACTGACACAAAGTATCTGACTGTCAAGTTCAAGACCATTCTCCTTCAGTCTCACTCTTCCCCTGGGAATGCACCTGATCAATCACTGCTGTGATGGGCAGCATGACAGCCTCACTAGATTCCCTTTGCAGAGCCATTTAGCTCACCTTCTTCATTAGTAATGAGGGTGCTGCTCTGGCTTCTATCTTCCAGCCCTTCTTATCTCTTTGAAATGGTGTCATGGTTTGATCCAGGTGTCCCCCACAAACAAATGAATGTGTTCTGATAGATCGATCCTCAGCTGATGGCAATTCGGGAATTAGAACCTCAGAGCTGTGTTGTTGGGGGTGGGCTTATGGGGTTATAAGCCAGCTTCCCCTTGCCAGTGTTTGGCACACCTTCCTGCCGCTGTTTGCAGTGCTGTGGCAGAGGTGATGTCCAGCCCTCTGCTCATGCCATCGTTTTCCCTGCCAGAATGGAGTCTTCCCTTGAGTCTGTAAGCCAAATAAACCCATTCCTCTACAAGCCACTTTTGTTTGGGTTCTTTCTGCGCAGCAACTAGAATGCTGACCGCAACAAATGGGATGGGAATTTTATTGGACTAAGCACTGGTTCTTGGTGGTCTAAGGCTGACTGAGCCAGAAAATTGACTACCACCAAAAGCCAGTGAAGAAGACACTACAAGAAACAGTGAGCCGGAAGGACTAGATGATGTGGGCACTGTATATTTCTAAGTATACAGCCTAATGCTGTAAGTGGACTTCTGAAACAAAAAATGTTAAAATGATGAGGATCAAAATTTGTAAATATCAAGTAGACTAATTTTTCTTTGAAACTAAGAAAAATTAAGCAAAGGCTTCTTTATATAATTAGTTTACAATGCCAAACTCTAGTATCTTGTACAACTAGTTTCAAATCTAATCAAAGTATGAAAAAAAGTAAATGGATACAAATATATTTTATCAGATAAGAGAAAATAAACATACCTCAGGACAATCATGAGAGTCCTTGCTTCTGTGTTCAAGGCTTAAATAATTTTAAGAAAGTATTTATTTAAATGTAATCAAATAAGCACTTAATGATAACTGAAGTAACTAGAACTATTTTAATGTTTGACACCCTTAATATCATTACACACTCATATTACTCAATCACTCTTCATGTAAGAATAAACTGATACAGAAGGGAAAGATGAAGCAACTGCAGTCTCAACAGTTTTAAAACACAAATGTTCAACTTTAATGAGTGAAAACAATGCTCTACGTTGTCTTTTTGTGAGTGCTTCAAAGTAAGTGAAAACACAATGGGATTTTTCAATTTTTTAAAAAAGTAATCAGTATAACAATCAGCAATAACATATCAAGGTATGCCTCAATTTTGAGCAATTTAAAAGCATGCATTGATTTCATTTATTCTAACAAATCTTTCTAAATTATAGTCTGAAGATTTTGTTCAGAGCTGTATTAAATCAAATGCTTGTGTTAAGGTTAACTGTAAAGAAAATGCTTCCCCAAATCCCTGTTCAAGACATAGGTTATTACTGCAAGCAATATGCTCAAAATATGTGCAATGCCATTCAAGGAATTTACTGATTGGGCTCTTTTCATTAATTAAATAAAATACAGAGTAATAATCACTGCTAGATTTTTAAAACTGTTCTTTTATTATAGGTATTTTCTCCTTGAAATTAAAATCACAAGTTTTACACTCATGATTAATCATGTGTGCATAATGCTTATGACAAGTCAGTTTTTTACAAATGATCGTTATTCTGAACATCAGCTATCAGTGGTTAAAGTTATAACTATTTTTAAATCATACTTTTCAGAAATTAACCCTCTATAAACAAATACCAAAATTATTAACTTACCAAAATATTCCTGAACAACCATCACATACAAATGGAAGAAAATCTAAAATTGGAGGAAAATGTGGTAGGAATTGGTAAGTATTTAATTTTGATTTAGTTTTCTTAAGCAAAAAAGAATCTTGAAGTACTGGCTATGCCTACAGGAGAAATCTTTGACTAATCCTAATGTAGCAAGTTACTACATAATGCCTGTTAAACAAAGTCCACCACATCTTCAGTAACTTTGCAAAGAAGTAACTGACAGGAGTTAGATGCTACTCCTGGTAGCTTTGTTAAGTCAGAAATGTTATCGTGGTAGTTTTCTTTTTTTGTTTTTGTTTCAAGTTTTATTAGGTATTGTTTGAAGGACTGCATACTGCAGAAACTATGCATTTGAAGAAAAAAGTCTGTGTTTTTAAATTCTAACTCCACTTATGAATCTAGCAAATTAAGATTATCTAGTAATGGATCCTTGAAGATATATACTATATACTATATGTGTATCTCTAAATACATATACACACAAAAGCTCTATTATGTCATATAAATGGGTACAGACAAAAATACAAATAAAAACACATACATGCATACATACAAGTACATGTACATGGATGCATAAGTATTTATCAGTATCTCTGTTGGATGTCATACCTACTTCATGGGATGATGCTATAAACAAAGTGAGGCATATGTAAAAGGTCAAAATGGTAATGAAGTAAATATAATAAGGCAATTATAACAACTTATTTTGGGTGGCAATGTTTTCAAAATGATTCTAAAAATTTAATAAATGGATACTTCAAAATTATTTTTTTTCTTCTTTGTTGATAAACATTAGGACCAAATAACTAAGTAACTAATAAGTTAGGAACTGAAGTTTTGGAAAGCACATAAAAGTATCCAGTCTCTGATACTGAAACTAATCATGAATCAGTAGATATTATTAATCCACTGTATTTTTGTACTTTGAGACAGCAAGCTCCTCCTTCCTTAGCCTCTAAAATGGGACTACAGGTGGACTCAGCCCTCCTGGTTTAATCACGTCTCACATAATGATTTCCATATATCTTCTATTTTAATTGACAGCATATAGACAAAGGAGGCTAGAATGGACCCAATCACACCACTTTCACAACGACTGTACAGACAAGTGACTTCAGTACCAAAAATCAACGTCCTGTACATGTTCAATGTGTGCCAATGCAGTTGGTCATTGCTGATCAAATGAAAGCTAGAAGGTACTGCTGAGTCCCACTTTGGAGGATTATGTCACCTGTCCTATTGGTCATTCCTACAGCACCTGTCACTTTAACAAAATAGGGCACACCCACTCAGTCTGGGCTAAACCTCAGGGTCTTTCACAGCACTGTGATTCAGAACTCCAGCCGAAGGGAGCTAGGCACACATGTGGAGTGAAAACCAGGAGCTAAGGCCGAGTAGTCTGAGAACTTCCCCATCCTGGAGCCTGAGAAATACCACCAGGGGCTATGTGTATTATAAAGTCTCAGTTCAGCAGAGCAAGACCCACGCCAAATGATTTCTTAATGCTCTCTTAAAATGCAGATTATAATCAATTTCTGTGTCGACGACTGTATAGACAAGTGACTTCAGCACCAAAATCAACGTCCTATACATGTGCAAACAATGATAACTAGATGAAAAAAACTAGGTGGAGAAGTCTGAACTAATGAACGGGGCTGCTGAGATGGCTCAGTAGTTAAGGCTCTTGCCTGCAAAGCTTAATGACCCAGGTTCGATTCCCCAGTGCCCACGTGGTGCATGCATCTGGATTCTCTCAAATTAATAAATAGAATATTAAAACAACTCTGATGAGTGAAAAAGCCCGGGAAATCGTCGCGCCCCGTCGCGGGTCCTCCCTCACCCGCCCCTGGCGTCACGGCCCGGCCCAGGTCGCCCGCGGCCGGGGACAGGGCCTCCAGCGTCACCTCGCTGCCGGCAATGCAGCACCTGGCAGTGCTGCCCGATGTCCAGCTCCGCCATCGTCTCACCGCCCACAGGAAGGGGCGGAACTACGTAGCGCGGGGACTGCCGGGAGCGGGACCTGTGCGTCGGGGGAGGGGCCAGGGCGCGGGGAGGGGCCGTGACTGGGCGGGGCCTGGGCACGGGGCGGGGCTTGAGTGCCGGAAGGCTGGGACCAGTGCACGGGGAGGGGCGGGGTCTAGACACAGGGCGGGACATGGGCGCCGGGGACGGGGCCTGGGCGGGGGGCCTGGGCGGGGCCCGCGACGGGGACGGGGTCTGGACACAGGTCGGAGCTTGGGCGCCGGAAGGCTGGGACCAGGGCGCGGGGAGGGGCGTGGCCTAGACTCAGGGCGGGACTTGGGCGCCGGGGACGGGGCCTGGGGCCTGGGCGGGGCCCGCGACGGGGACGGGGCCTGGACACGGGGCGGGGCTCGGAGGCGGGGCCTGGGCAACGGCCGGAAGTTGTCGCTGTCTAGACGTCTGGGATCGATTTAGCCAAGGAAACAGATGGGTTGTTGTGTCTGTGCGCTGACCCGCCGCTCTCCGCGGGAACCAGCGCGCACCCGGCACAAAATCGCAGGAAGCCAGAGACGGCAGCGGACCCTGGGCACTCAGTGCGTGCCTGGAGCTTTGCTGGTCATAAAAAATAATAATTGCTAGAACCCCGAACCTCACACACCGCACCCAAAGCAAACCTGTGGCTATTCCGCTTGGTGAGCCATTTCCCAGGTACGGAAGCCGACATTCCACCGAAGTGACACCTGTGACAGTCACACTCATGACGAAGAAGGATCCACCACCACCTCCCCTGTGCCTCGGCATTCCTCAGACACTATGCACCGAGGGAGGGGAGCGTGGAACGGAGAAGCAGGACGTGCTCTTGAACGTCTTGAGATTTTCATCTCTGAACTGCTGATGCCTTGCCAGTTAAAGGTGCTTGCTTGCAAAACCTGATGGACGGAATTTGATTCCCAGTACCCACACAAAGCCCGATGTACAAAGTGGTGCGTGCATCTGAAATTTGTTTGCAGGGGGCAAGAGGCTCTAATGCATTCATTCATTCTCTCTCCTTGCAAATACTAAATAGTTTTTTAAAAACCTTGAACACTGAAACTATCTAGGCACACTCAAAACCTTTCTGAAAAGGAGTCCAATAACATAGGAAATAACCTCAAGGACTGACAGGTGGAATTACATGAGATTAAAACTTCTGTACACCAACTAAATTGTTAGCAGAGTGAAGAGATGGCCTACGGAATGGTAGAAATATTTACCAACTATGCTCAGGGGATTGCAAAAGCTTAAAATCCAAAAATTCTTCCAATCAATAAATAGACTAGGGCTGAAGAGATGGCTTAGCGGTTAAGGCGTTTGCCTGCAATGCAGAAGGACCAGAGTTCAATTCCCCAGTGCCCATATAAAAGCCAGATGCACAAGAGGGCACATGTGTCTGGAGTTCATTTGCAGTGGCTGGAGGCCCTGGTGTGCCCATTCTCTGTCTGCCTCTCTCTGTCTGCCTCTCTCTCTCTCTCAAATAAATAAATAAATAATATTTTTTTAAAAAATAGACTAATAAACAATTTTGGGGCTGGAAGCAACCTAAAATATCATCCAGCTCTTCCAGGCTCCTTATTTTAAGATAAAAAGAAAACTAGTTATGGGAGACAAATCATTTGCCAAAATCAAGTAGAAGGGCCAGGACTTAAATACAAGTTCTAAAGACTTTTTAGATCTAAGGCTCAGTGGCCCACCTGCGTTTTTATATTTATTTTAGCTGAAAGAAGCAATAGCAGGCTTTTTAGGATTTTACTTGAATGTTCTAGATAGATGGCAAGTATATATTTTATCAGTCCAATCGTAATGGAAAGTTTTTCAATCCTTGGAGGACTCATGGAGTATTAGATGATAAAACTGGCCAAGGTTAAAGTTCTTGCTCTCCCATCTCTCGTCTCCTGATATCTCCTCTAGATACTACTTAACCAGAGCTATTTCCATTTGATGCCTTCATTAGCTACATCATACAAATGGCTTCTATATCAGAGTGTTCCCACCATATTGTCAGTCCCGAGAAGTTTCTCCCCAGAATGAGCTCTCTGTTCCAAAAGTCTGCAAGAAATATCTGCCTCTTGTCATTTGACATGTAAACTTTAAGTCCAAAATGAAGTATTTCTTATCCTGCCATCCCTGTTCTAACAAACACAGTGTGCCATATTAGAAACCTTGAGTTCATTTTCCACCTGTCCTTTCTTTCTTTTCTTTTTTTTTTGGGGGGGGGGGTTTGAGGTAGAGTCTCACTCTAGCCCAGGCTGACCTGGAATTCACTATGGAGTCTCAGGCTGGCCTTGAACTCATGGCAATCCTCCTACCTCTGCCTCCTGAGTGCTGGGATTAAAGGCGTGCGCCACCATGCCCGGCTCCACCTGTCCTTTCTTGATTGTTGTTCATAATCACAAATGTGCCCAGGCCTGTGAATCCCCACCATTAAGCCTGCTCCAGGGCTTGGATGATGAATGGACCTCCTTCCAGCCACCACTTGTGACTCTGGGTGGAAACAAAATTCCAAGCTTCACTTCCTCAAAGGAGTATAGCAGGTGCTTTTTTTAGGTGGATTCCGCAGCAGATTACATAGGCCTAGGACACAGGTGCTTAACTCTCTCACGTCACATTATTTCCCATATTTCTCCTAAGAAAAGCTTTGAACCATCACCCTCCACTTCCAGGGGGTTTTCTGCTTTTGCTTCATATCCTGACATTCTGTTGTCTATCCAAGACCCAAGACACAATTTGTCTTTGGGTAACACAAACTTACACTTGTCTTATGGAAATAGCTATTAAACACTATTATTTCTGCTTCAGAAATGTATCTTAATTTTTTACTCTTCAGTTTCTATTGTTATCTTCCCTGCCCTCACCAAGGAAAACACCTCACTTCTATACTCTCAGTTGTACATTGGTGACAGAAGCCTTAACTTTGTTAACCCTTAATTCCTCTATCCAGCCTCAACCATGGCCACTTCCACCAGGTAACCCTACTGTCCAGTTGGTCCTCAATATATATATGCTTTGCAAATGTCTTTCCTTTTCCTAGAATATTCTTGATCCTAACTTCCTTGAAACTACACACCTGGTGGCATGTTAATAAATACACCTGCCAGGCTTCTCCCTTGGTCTGATTATAAGGGTGGAGAATGGTTCTGGGAAGCTATATTTTTTAAGTATGTCATTTTATTTATCTTGAGAGAGAGAAAGAGAGAGAAAGAGAGAGAAAGGGCCTCCTGCTAGTGCAAACAAATTGCAGACACATATGCCACTTTGTGCATCTGGCTTTATGTGGTGTGGTGGTTTGATTCAGGTATACCCTATAAACTTATGTATTCTGAGTGCTAGGTCCCCATCTGATGGCAATTTGGGAATTGGAGCCTCCTGGAGGCAATATATTATTGGGGGCAGGTTTATGGTTGATATAGATAGCTTCCCATCAACAATGTTTGGCATACTCCCCTATTGCTGTTGTCCACCTGATGTTGGCCAGGATGAAATGTTGTTTTAATTAAAAAAAGAAAGAAAGAAAAAGGAACAGGAATGGGCCTGGCAAGAGCAGGGGTGGGGGGCTGGGCCGGCTGCTGTCCGGGGCCAGGTATGCTGCTGGCCAGCTAGCACGGGGGCACAGGCACGCTCCATGGCACAGCACGGAGGTGACTGCGGGGAGGGAGGGAGCTGGCATGCTCCGAGCGGTGGAGGCAGGCACCCATGGAGGCATGTCCGGCAGCGGAAGTGTCATAGCTCTGTGTGTGTTCAGCTCTGGAAGCATGGCTTCCTAGGGGATACATGGTTCCCCATGTGTTACAGCTCAATAATGGGCAAAGATCCAGGGGAAAAAAGCATGACAAGTTATCCCATGACAAGAAATCCCAATTTATTATAGCAGCATCATGGGTTAAATAGAAATTGAGGAGAAGGGAAGGAAAGAAATGGGCAACGAGGGTTGTCAGAAATCAGCAACCTGTGAATACCTGCTTTGCATGTGGACATGAGCTTGGGCATGTATCAGATGGTGGGGGTAGAGGAACTGCCAACTTCTAGGCACAGCTGGGGTGTTAACTTGGGTCTATGTGCCATGCTTTTTTGGGGGGTTGGGAGTCTCAGAGTTAAGGGTGGAGATAGGGAAACGCCTACCGGGGTTAGCCACTGAGGTTTCTGACCTCATGCTTCAACACCCTCTTAACCCTTTGTCCTCTGTGCCCTCCTTAAGCAATACCAACATGTGATATCCAGCTTCTGTTCATGACATTGTTTTTCCTGCCAACATGGAGCTTCTCCTCAAGTCTGTAAGCCAAAATAAGCCCTTTTCTCCTACAAGCTGCTTTTGGTTGGGTTCTTCGTGCCAGCAACGAAAAGCTATCTACAATAATAAATTGGTACCAGAGGAATGGGGCTGTTGTTGCTCGAAACATGGTTTGTGGCTTTGGTCATTTGAAATTGATTTGCAGGAGGAATGTGGATGGATTTGAAACCTTGGCCTATGAGATGCCTTGCAGTGCTGTAAGCACAGCTTGATGGACCATTCTGGTCAGAGTTGAAAGACCTGAACCCAGTAAGAACTATGGGTTGTGAGGTTTGGCTTGTGATCTAGAAGCAGTTTGTGTGAGAGGCTTTCTGTGTTCTGCCTACCTGTGTCTTGAGAACTTGTACAGGATTGCATTGCATAGAAATGGACTTGTGTGAGCAGATGGAGATGGCACAGAAGGAAATAAAGTCTTTGGGCTCAAACTGCTGCCCATTCAGCTGCAATTCTTTAAAAGATTACAATTATTCAGATTGAACCAGGTGACCTGCATTGGGGCAGCAGGAGGAATGTGGACTCTTGAAAGTAAGGGGCCTGAATGCTGGAGTGTCCTGCCCTTCAAAGTCAGCTTTATTCCCCCCTGGATTCACAAACTGTTGTCCCACCTGGTATTATGGAATATAACAAATTCAGGAAAGAGGGGGATCATTGGATTTACAACACCATTTTGGTTTTTGGAAATGGTTATGGGCAGTGTGAAGCAGGCTTGTTGGATTACCTGCCTGGAGGCTGGATGGAGCCATGAGGATTAACTGTGAGTTGCAATGGAGAGCCAGTGGAGATGCCAGGACTATGGGATGGCTGCCAAGGACAGCAGCTGACAGTGGATGGAGTATACCTTGGGGTATGAGCAGCCGAGCTGAAGGGGTGGAATTGGAACTCCAGAGACCTGTTACTAGTTAGAGTTTTCAGACTTGGAGACTTGTCTCTGGTAAGAATTTTCAGACTTGGAAATACAGAGTTTGTTGTTTGCTCAGTTTGTTTTAAACCTTATTGTTTCAATATGTCTTTGCTATGTCCAATGCTATCTTTTGTAGTGTGAATGTTTACTCTATCCCATTAAGGGTTTTTTTGTTGTTCTTTCTTTCTTTCTTTCTTTTTTTTGGTATTATGGCTCAGTTGAAAAAAACACAAACCTAAGATTATGGGGGTGTTTGACCATCACTAGAGTTGATAAAACCTATGGGGACTTTTAAAGTTGGACTGAATGCATTGCATTTTACGTCATGGATCAGATTATGTGGGCTAGGGGTGGAATGTGGTGGTTTGATTCAGGTGTCCCCCATAAATTTATGTGTTCTGAATGCTAGGTACCCAGCTTTTGTCAGTTTGGGAGTTGGGGCCTCCTGAAGGCAGTGTGTTGTTGGGGCAGGCTAATGAGTCTTATAGCCAGCTTCCCCTTGCCAGTGTTTAGCACACTCTCTTGTTGCTGGTGTTCATCTGATGCTGGCCAGGAGGTGATGTCCAGCCTCTGCTCATGCCATAGTTTTCCCTGTCACCATGAAGCTTCTCCTCAGGTCTATTAGCCAAAATAAACCCTTTCCTCTGACAACCTGCTTTTGATCAGGTTCTTTGTGCTAGCATCAAGAAGCTAACTACAACATGTAGGTACTGGGGAATTGAATTTGGGATGTCAGGCTTTGCAAGCAAGCACCCTTAACTGCTGAGCCAAATCTCCAGACCAGAGCCTGTATTTTCATCTGCAACTTTATTTAATTTTTAATTTTATTTATTTACGAGCAGATATATATATATATATGTATATATATACATATATATGTATATATATATATATATATATATATAGAGAGAGAGAGAGAGAGAGAGACTCTATGGTCATGCCACTGTAAACAAAGTCCTGATACATGCACTACTTTGTGCATCTGGCTTTATGTGAGTACTGGGAAATCAAGCCTGGGTCATTAGGCTTTGCAAGCAAGCATAGTAATGGCTGAGCCATCTCTCCAGCCCCTTTATTGTCTTTAACTTTTTGACAACTTCCTTAAGTGTAGACAATAAGCCACGATAAGTTCCTCCCACCACCCCTATTTTCCCCCTCTCAAGTCCACCCTCCATTGAATCCCTTCTTTCCAATTAGTGTCTCTTCTATTTTAATGTCATCATCTTTTCCTCATACTATAAAGGTCTTGTGTAGGTAGTGTCAGACACTGTGAGGTCATGAATGTCAAGGCCACTTTGTATCTGGAGGACAATCTTGTAAGTAGTCCTCCCCTTCCTTTAGTTCTTACATGCTTTCTGACTTACAGATACATGAGTCACATTGTGCATCTGACTTTATGTAGGTACCAGGGAAATCAAACCCAGGTCATCAGGCTTTGCAAGCAAGTGCCTTTGACCACTCAGCCATCTCTCCAGCCCAGAAGCCATGTTTATAACAAGCACCTTCTTATTCCTCTTTATCAAATAAGTTTAGGAAACTCTTTTCTCATGTTCTCACCTTTAATATATAATTCACTCACTCCATCTGGGAAGGCTTTCAGAGGGTATGAGCACAATTCAGTCCTCCAGGACATCAGCTCTTTGCTCTAGTAGCACCTGCTACTTACTTTTCTTACCTTCGCTAACAAGGTTGCATTATAATTTACCTGAATCCACTTCCCATTCTCCCCCATTGCTTCTCAGCACATAATAAATTCTGTACTCAGGTCAATTCTGCAAGTGTTTTGAACATCTCCCACATATCAGACACCATTCTATGTCTGATACAGAATTGAGTAAAACACATCCAGATCTCATAGAGTTTACCTAGTCTAAGAATAAATGTCATTGTCTGGTATTCAACATCTTTTAATCCTTGGCCTAGCCCACCATTTCCTCCCTCCATGTCTCCCAAAGGCCTTCACATTCCGTATTTCTGAAAACCTCAGGCCCTTTGTACATGTTTCCTCTACTTGAAATACCCTTTCATCCCTCATGAACCTTCCCATTTTCACCGCCACATCAAGTGTTTTTTTAAGGAAATCCTTCTCTGTTGTCCCTAACTAGACCAAGTCTTGCTATTACCACAGTCACTTGTATCATTTACAAAGCATTTGTTCCAGGCTTGATTTCACATTTGCCTGTGAAATTATTGGTTAAAGTTGGTTATCTCCTCTAATCCCTAAGCTCTGGAAAGACAGGTATGACTCCTTTTCTAGTCCACTGTATTATAATTGCCTTGAGTCTAATTTTCAGATGTTAATAAATATTTACTGAATAAATGACTGAAAAACTTTTTGTTAATTCTTTTATGAACTTGCCCAGTTGAATAAATGCAGGTTACCCATACCTACCTCTACCTTCCTTTCCTTGATGTTGTTAGAAATGAGTTTGAGGGGTTTGAGAGATGATTAAGTGGAAAAAGGCACTTGTTTGCAAAAGCATGACTACCCAGGTTCTTTTCCCCAGTACCCACACAAGTCAGATGCACAGGTAATAGTGCATGCATCTGGAGTTTGTTTGCAGTGGCAAGAGGCCCAGAATGCCCTTTCTTGCTCCTTCTATATCTCTCTCTTTCTCTCTCTCTCTTTCCCTCTATCTCTCTACATTCTCTGCTTATAAATAAATAAAGAAGAAATTTTAAAAGAAAAAGTAGGGCTGGAGAGATGGCTCTGCGGGTAAGGCACTTGCCTCCAGTGCCTTGGGCCCTCGGTTCAATTCCCCAGTACCCACATAAGCCAGACCCACAAGGAGGTGGCCCTGGTGCTTCTCATTCTCTCTCTCTCTCTCTCTCTCTCTCTCTCTCTCTCTCTCTGTATCTCTCTGCTTTAAAATGAATAAATAAAATATATTTTAGAAAAAGTAAGCTGGGCACAGTGGTGCATGCCTTAATCCCAGAACTCAGGAGTCAGAGGTAGGAGGATTGCTGTGAGTTCAAGGCCACCCTGAGACTACATAGTGAATTCCAGGTCAGCCTGGACTAGAGCGAGACCCTACCTCGAAAAACCAAAAAAAAAAAAAAAAAAGTAGAGTCTGGGATTGGAAAATGACCCCACAATCTGAAGTATTCCTACAAAACAATGTTTTCTATCTGCAGAAATGTGGCCAACTGAAGAATTCAGACAAGCAAGCACAATCCAGTGGGAAGTCCACTTTGTTTTAACCTAACTTAGGGTCCTGTGCCTCACTGTGTTCAGTCAGAGCTTGGCCTCACATTCTCATGCAATGGGCTAAGTTTTGATTTCAGGGACTGTTGACTGTGGAGGGGTTTTCCACTAAATGAGGATTTCCTCAAATTGTGAGTTTCTCTATCTTATCTAACCCTGATAGAAGAGACAGAACATCTTTCATATTTCTCAGTGGGGAGGTCCAATCTTCCTGGTCTTATAAAGAAAGACCACAAGTTTCTTTAGGTTCTTTGCTTCTTTGTTTATCTGACCTTGTTTCAGATTCTTTTATTTCAAGACATGAGGTTTTTATCTATTTCTTGGGGCTTTGGATATCTACAAACCCAGGCATGCACTGAATTGCTTTACAGCCTGTAAATTTCCACTCTGGACAAAGGAACCTAAACAACAGGTGTTCAGTACTTCAGTGCTTCTGGATTGTTAAACCTACAAACTCAGATTTGTATAATATATAACTCAGGTTTGTATAATATATATGTATATATATATATATATAATATTTTATTTCTTAAGTGTCTCTGTGTGACTACCCTTGCTTTGGAATGTCCTTCACACATCTTTGCAAATCAGTTTTTCACTTCTCCTTGACTGTCATCACTTCTCCAAGGCTCCCCTTCGTTCTGACTCACTTTCACATGAAGGCCTATTGTGCTTTATCTCTACCTTGTTATTTAGCTTATTTCCAAATTTCATTTTAATTATTCTCATAAATATCTTTTCCCTTATGAGGCTATATATTTTATAGACTGATGGTTGAAATATTTTGTTCATTGGTACAATTCTTTAAATTTTTCACAATGCCTTTAGGCCTCATGATAAACCTTTGAATATATTTATGAAACAATTACCTGAAATTTTGATTTTTTGCTTCATACCTGATGAGGGCAGATAACATTTTTTCTCAGCTTCTAGAAAGAATAAGGATCACAATCACAATGTAACCATGTGAAAGGGCAATGTCACTCTATACTGGCAGGACTTTGAAGACAGAGCAGACATATAAAAATGCCCACAGCAGCACTATTACTTACAGCTTGAACTCAAACTAAACCAAAAGCTCACCAACAGTAGAAAATATGAAAGAGCCATGCCATTCAGTGTTATCCCTAGCACAGTGAAAATCAGGTAACCACAGCTACATTTCACACTAGAATGGTTTCACTCAAGAATGGTGATGAGACACAAATATAACACTGTGTGGAAAAACAAAACGTAAAGAGTGTATAATATGTCATTCAACTTACACAGGGTTGGGACTGGTACCTAGTAGTGTGCCTATAAAGATCAATAGAACAGTTCTTGGGTAACACAGCCAGTACATATGCACTATTCCATAGATTTATGATTTTCAATAAAATGTTTCTTTAATGGCAATGTGATAGAGAATGGGAAAGTAGTCTCACTGAGTGTTTGGCACATTTGGGAAGTGTATTATATGTGTGTTATAGTCAGCTCTTGTTGCCGTCAGAAAGAACCTGGCCAAAAGCAGCTTGTGGCAGAAAGGATTTATCTTGGTTTATAGATTCAGGGGGAAGCTCCATGATGGCAGGGAAAGACATGGACTGGGCAGAGGCTGGACATCACCTTCTGGTCAACATCAGGTGAACAACAACAGCAAGAGAGTGTGCTGAACACTGGCAAGGGGAAGATGGCTATAACACCCATAAGCCCTCCACTATCAATACATCTCCAATATGGTTCTAATTCCAAAATTGCCATCACCTGGGGATCAAGCAATTAGAACACATATGTTCATTGGGGATGCCTGAGTCAAACCATCACAGTGTGCCCTCAACAAATGCTGCAAAGGTGTTAAAACTTACTATTACATGTTTGGAGTAATCATGTTCTATTTTTTTTAGTTGGTTAAAATAGGAATTAA
>PVHP010015458.1:0-37425 GCA_004024765.1 Zapus hudsonius
CTCAGGGAACTAAGCGGAAGAGGGGGCGGAAAGATTGTGAGAGCCGTGGTGGGGGAGACTGTCCGGAGGCATGACACCCATCAGTAACAACACACTTGGGCCAGGAAGACTGGGATGAGTACTAAGATATACAGGATACCTTGCCACAAGGACTAATACAGACAGCCCACAGAGGATATACAACTGATCAGGGATGGGGAGGGGGGGAATTGGGGAATTCGGGATAACAACGCATGGTTTGCCCACTAAATAATGTAACTCATTATGGACAATAAATATATATTTAAAAAAAAAAAGAAGCAACAATGATCATTTCTCTCTGCTTCCTTACTGTGGGCTGAATATGACCAGCTGTCTCAAGTTCCTGCTGCCTTGCCTTCCCCACTATGATGGACTGAATTTAATCTGGGATTATAGACTGAAATAAATCCTTCATTCCTTAAACTGAAAAAAAATACCTATAAGTCTTCAACACTGTTCCAAAGTGTATCAGGTCTTTTCAGAGGCAAAACCTGTAATATTGAGTTCCTGTAACATCAAAAAGGCTAGCATACTCCCATCACAAAATGGCATAAAATCAACTTTCCCAAACTCAAGAAAAAAAAAAAAAAGGACACATTGCAATTAAAGGATAGAACAAAGCAAGACTGAACCCTATCTGGGCATCTTTCAAATCTTTTTAGCTCGATATCTAACATGTGAAATTTATGATGGCTTTGCCTCTGTGGCTTTTACGGTCTATCCTTTGGGCCAGCTCTACTTTGAGCCTTTAGCTTTCCCTGGTAGACAACATATGGTTCTAGATTCTCCAACCTTCACAGCTTCACAGAGGGGCTTTTCAGGGCCCCTTGCAGGCACTCTGACTAATCAAACATTGGCTTGCCTCAGCGGTTGAAGCTGTGGAGAAAAAACTCACACCCCTTCAATCATTCATAAGGACAATGCTTCCAAGGTGTGCTGAGAGCTTGGGATCAAGCCTGGCCTTCTTAATCCACAGTCGCTCAACTTCTCTGTGTCATACACTTTAGCAGCCTTTTGATTGTGTGCATGTATTGGATCTCTCCTTTGAAATGAATTTGCCTTTCAAAAGACAGGGCCCTCAATAGTCTTGCCAACAAAACACAATTCCTATAGCCCCAGTTTAGACAATATGGTTTCTCTTTAATATTTCATGATGTTTTGTTCTCTGTACTCTCCTTACCTGAACCATTAAACTTATGAAGCTTGATCGTGCACCCTTCCTTGCCAAGCTTCATATATTTCATGTATTTTTCTCCTCCCTTTCCTCTCTCTTATTTTGTCTTCTCTCCTCTCTTCTCTCTCTCCATATATTTTGATAAGAGCAGTAAGCATAAGTATTTCCACAGCCTGAATGCTATGCTGTTTTAAAGTTTTTATCTGCCAAAATAATTAAGGCATTGCGCTGAAATTAGCCTCAGTCAAATAATGAGGACAAAGGCATAATGCTGTGAGATTCTTTGCCAGAACATGCCAGCAATTTGGGAGTTCCCAACTTCCCAACTCATGTACACATTCTGTTCTGAGGCATTATGTGCCAGGTTTTCATCTACACTGTCCACATTTCTCTTCACATTCTGATCTTCTGAGCCCCCTATTGAGTGACCCATAAAGTTTTCTTAAAGCACAGTATGGCTTTTCAAACTCACAATATCCAAAAACCCTTGAGCCACATGGTCAAGTTTCTCCAAGCACTGCCCCAATTTCTTGGTATGAATTTTGTACTACAGTTATTTTTCTTATCATGACAAAATGCCTGATAGGTGTAGCTTAAGAAAAGAAGGTTTATTTTTTTTTCTCATAGTTGGAGATGATTTTCAATCACATCAGAAATCATGGCAACAGGTTGATTACTAGTCTATCCATGGTCCCCTGTCACAAGGACTGATCCAGAAGACCCATGGAGGAGGTTATCCAGTTGAGGGGGGAGGGGAGGGCAGTGGGGAATTGGGGATAACAACTCATTGTTTGCCCACTAAATGTTGTAACTAATTATGGACAATAAAAAATTAAAAAAAAAAGAAATCATGGCAACAGGAGCATCAGATTGCCATTCACAATGCATTTGTAGAGGAGAGAGAGAGAGAGAGAGAGAGAGAGAGAGAGAGAGAGAGAGAGAGAGAGAGAGAGAGAGAGAGGCCAGCCCTTTCCTCTTTGTGCTGTCCCAGGACCACAGTCCATGGAATAGTGCTGTCCATATTCTGGATAAATCTTCAAAACTTCCTTTATACAATCTAGACAATCCTTCATTGAAAGAAGTCAGAGATGTGCTTCCACGGTGAGTCTAAGTCTAGTTAAACTGCAATAATAAATATAGCATTAATGTTTTATAATATTGCAGCTATGGTTTTTGGGAAGGGCTCGCCTAGGTCACTCTGTCTATGACAAGCTCCCTCTTTAGCTGAGTTTGAGGTCCAGCTTTGTCCAGCTTATGATTTCTTTTTGGCCCAGATATTCTTTGGAGTCAGATATTAGTGATTTTCTTCAGAGGTAGAGATAATATTTAGTTTAAGGTGATAATCTTAGATACAATATAAGTAAACTCTTCTCATGTGCCTTATCTTTCTGATGGGACATTTGTTAATTTTTTAATGTCATAACTCGAGTTTTGTCAACCCCCAAAACCAGCAAGTAATATCTCCACATATACTTCCAGGAGTATATCTCACAAACTATGTCCAGAAATCCTTGCAATATATTTTCCCTCCTCTCTCTAGACCTCTGTTTTGGCATTAATGCATAATAAGTACAGCAAAGTAGGTCACGCACACCTGACCTTGTGAGATATAGCACATAATGCTGAAATGTCATGGCTGGGAAAAAATGGGAAGCATCATTTTCTCATCCTGACATTTTTTCACCTCATAAGTCACTGGTACTTGATTAAAGATCAAAGATGAAATAGAGTAATAAGACTATTGACAGCCATAGTAAATAAAATTAAAACTATGTAGTATATTTGAGGTGGAATCCCAATATTAAAGTTAGGGGTTTGACATTTGGATATGTAGATATACACCATCAAGAAATATATAATATGCAGTAACTACACACAAAGGAAGAAAACGGAAAATATTTATAATCTGCGCCATTATTATCAGACGTAGTGTTAAGAGAGGAGGGGGACACCCTCTTTTCTAATCTCTGGTATAAATATGGGGTATAAGTCATGAATACATACATAAACATAAATTAATATGGTGGCCACTATAAAGAGAAAATACCAAATATTAAGAAATGATACAACTAAGTCCCACATCAGAAAAGAAATCACAGTATAATTTTATATTTATCATTTCACTTCTTCTCTTTGGGACTCTTGTGCGTTCCTTATAAATGCCTTTACATCCTCTTTCCAGAAAAATTCATCTGCACCATAGGAGACTGACAGTTCCAACATTACTCAATAAAGAAAAACAAATTCATTGATTCACCCTTCCCATCAGCATCCGCTATCTGCGGCCTATCACTTAGTGTCCCCATGGAATCAAGCTAATGCAGCGCAGGAGAAGAGCTTACCTATATTTCTGCTGCTACGACTCACAGTGACATTTCTTGCCACAGAGCTTTTCTGCTTGATGGATCTGACTTGACACAAGGAAGCCATGGGAAGGGATTTGGGAATTTTCCTAAAGAGGTTATTGATGGAAAGAGAAATTGAAGATGCATTTATGATGATATGAATGAAGGTTATGAGGTGGTAACTGTTCTGAAGCTGCCCAAAGATTTTTGTCTTGTTTTCTCAATAATAATACAGAAAAATATAAATAATTATATTATATATTACATAGTGTTATAAAGGAATGTAATCAGAATATCATGAATTACTGAGGTATTTAGAAATCTATATACAAATATACAGTTTAAAAATTAATTTTTGAAATAAAAATGTTTATTGGACTATATGTAATTTCTGATTTAAAGGAATAATTTGGTGTAAATTAGGACTATGGGTATGTAAAATAAAAATTCCTGGGAGGACACTTTCTCTATTTGTGGTTTTTCTTTCTTTTCTCTTTAAATTGGTCCCATTCTTACTCTTTCTATCTACTTTCCTGTATATTTATTAATCGAGATGCTAAGGAATGTATATATAAATGGGAGAATTATTTTTTCCCTTTTACTTGTGAGGAAAACTTATTTTAGGAAAGAATTATCAAGTTAATTTTCATATGTATACTAAGGTTACTCTGAACATATATATATATATATATATATATATAATATTATCTAAATATAGATAAATATATACATTTTCAAAAATACTAAAATGTCAATATTAAGGTTATAAAATGTTTCTCTAGCCAATGACACACAGATAACTGTAAGAGTGGGCAAAATTGATATTTTGCTAAGTTGTAGATATGTGCATTATACATGTTGAATTATGGTTCCTTCTGTCACTTGACCTGAGAATATGGACATAAGTACATAAGTCCTTACAAAGCATCCAAAGATAGAAATAATAAATAGAAGCTAGAGCCAGCCAACCTTAGCCAATATGTTTGCCTTTTAGGTTTTACAGAGAAAGTGTTTGTCTGGAAGGATCCTAAAAGCAATGAGTAAAGCACATCTCATGGAACTACAAGGTAACCTCTTTTGAAAACGTAGAAGTTCTCAAAGTGGTGATTAGTTCTACAGTCTAAGGTACTGCTTTATAATTAACATCCTTTTAAAGCAATCAAGTGAAAATTATCCCCACTTTAAAATTCTATCATCCCAACACTGTACTAATTTACTATTGTAAAACTCTATATTTGGGAAGCAGTGAAGGGGGTGGCCACTCTGTTAGTCAGAATACATAATTGATATAAGTTCCAAAAATATTGAGGGCTGTAATTATGCATGTCAGTGTGTGCAGGAAAGTGCCTGTGATTAGTGTCTCTGCCCATGGCTCAGTCTCCACTTCCCTGGGAACACATGAGTCTTGTGTGAAAAATCCTGTTCTCATACTTTTTCATACATGTCTCAGAACTTTAGTACTTTTCAAAGTTTACCATTTACCATATTTGATTCGCTTACTAATAATAGCTTACTGAAATCTACTCCCTCAAATTACTCATCTTCCTTCCAACACAAAACCTGGTAAAATTTATATGTTTAATAGACTTGGTTCATACTCCTATGGCTGGGATAAAGTTGTTATCTTGATACATTATGTCTTTGATAAGCAAGTTGAAAGAAGAAAAGTCGATATGAAAACTTGTAGACATTCTGAGGCACCTAGCCTCTTGGGATCAATGTTATTTTTGTGATGTTGATAATGTTTATACATCCATTTCCAGCTCACTCATTTGCATTTTAATCTTTGCTCTTTATGCTGCACTTCAAAGTAACAAGAGTCAGGAAGCTGGTATGGACACTAGGGACAGCAGTCTTCCTCCACACACAGCTAGCCTACAGGTTTGTTTTGTTGTTGAGACAGGGTCCCTGAACTCTTCATCCTCCTGCCTCTACTTCCCAAGTGCTAGGACTGCAGCTGGGTGCCACCATTCCTGACTGTCTGTCTGTGTCATACTTGACCTCAAAAGATAGGGGGGGAAGGAGCAGAACAACACATAGACAAGCTGCAGAGAAACTGGCTCCTGGTCATTCATCATGCAGAGAGCAAAACAATGGGCCTAGTGGACACCTCCCCAGAGGCATCAGGAAAACCTAGGCTAGACTGACCACAGAGTCCCCTGTATCCTGAGTATCAGAAGAGGCCATCTTCACCACATTTCTATCCCAATATTTACAGAGAGCATAGCAACCAGAAGGCCCAACACCACCCACCTTCTCCTAAGAGCACAGAGTGGGAGTCCACTGAAACCCTCTAGAATCCTGGTTACACTTCTCAACTCCGGACTCTGAATTCTAATAGAAGTTTAAATTCCAAAAGAAGCCATCCATGAACTCCACATGCATGCACCGCTGTGTGCATCTGGCATTACATGGGTGCTGGGGAACTGAACCCAGACCAACCACTGACAGGAACTGATGACAGGTGCAGAAATCTAAAGACACTGTTCCCTCAAAAGACCAAGTTAGGCAGGCCCGCAGGGTGGTGCACATCTTTAATCCCAGCACTAGGCAGATGTAGAAGGATCACTGTGAGTTCAAGGCCAGCCTGAGACTACATAGTGAATTCCAGGTCAGCCTGGGCTAGAGTGAGAATCTACCTCCACCCCCCAAAAAAAGCTCACCTTAAAGTCCCTACCACTCCTACATAATTAAGAGTCCACAATTCAGACACAATTTCTGAGGCACAATGTGCTTCCCTAAACCAGCTTCCAAATTACAACCCATGCTAGAGAGATGGCTCAGTGGTTAAGGTGCTTGCATGCCGGACCTGACAGCCTGGGTTCGATTCTCCAGTACCCTATGTAAAGCCAGATGTCCAAATTGCAACTCCTGTGCCACTGAACAGCTTTTCAGTAGATGCACAAGTGACAGGACAAAGAGTTAGCCCACCCTATCCCAGATGATTATTTACTTTTTTTTGTTTGTTTTTTTTGAGGTGGGGTCTCGCACTAGTTCAGGCTGACCTGGAATTCACTATGTAGTCTCAGGGTGGCCTTGAACACACAGCGATCCTCCTACCTCTGCCCCCCATGTACTGGGATTAAAGGTGTGCGCCACCACGCCCGACAATATTTACTTTTTAAAGATGTAATAAAAGGGCTGGAGAGATGACAAAGAGGTTAAGTTGTTTCCCTGCAAAGCCTAACGACCCAGGTTCAATTCTCCAGTAGCCGCATAAAGCCAGATGCACAAAGTGACACATACATCACATATATCTGGAGTTTGTTTGCAGTGGCTGGACTGTGTCATTATCCCATCCTTTCCTAACTTCTTTTGCTGTTTCCAAATATTTGCATGACAGATACTGATGCACATCAACCTTTGCAAGGGACCTGACATTTTCTTTTAGATAAATTGCTGCAAGTTTTTGTACTTAAATATATCTTTGAATTTTCAAAGTGCTGTTCAGAGAATAAATGTTTACATTTCCACTAACAATCCCTGATATTTCCTTCGGATCTTCAATCTACGACAGAAGCATCCAGCATGTGTGTATCACTGCAATGTCCTGAAAAATCAGTGAACTTCACTTCAGCAAATTTCCACATTTGGAAGTCAACATATTTTCCTTATCTATAAATACCCTATGTATATATTTTTTATCTTTTTTTCTTCCAATCATATTACACTTTAGAAATACATGCCCATTTTTTATTTTTGGTAACAAGTCTCTTTGTCACATTTATTCTAAAATTTATTCCCTAAATAATGCTTAGTCACATTTTCAAAATTTGATTCCAACTTTCAGCCAGTAGCTCCCTATCTACCTGAAATATCTTCCAGCAGTCTTACTGGTATAAGATCTCTTTTGACCTTCCCCATGTAGTACAATATGCTTCAAGCAGACTGTACCTTGAATTATTTTGGCTTTATTTATCTCCAGACAATAACATGCTAGTTGCTTTCTTACTGTATTTGCTGGATTTGAATCAGTCTCACTGCATCTTTCAGATCACCCATTCTTCAGCATAAAATATAACTTCTCAATGAAGCCTTTCTCAACCATACAATCTAACCTTCAATAACTCCCTTACAATTGTTCCTAGAAATATCCCTTCACAGCTATATATTTTCTTAATAGCACTGATAATAAATCTCTACTTATGCAGTATATTAGTATATAATATAATAATCATAATGGGTTGTGGAAGGGGATTATGTTAAAGATATATTTATGGAAGTTGACAATAATTTTTTTAAAGAATGTAAATAAAGCAGACTTACTAAATTATTGTTCCCATTATTTAAGTACAAAATGAATTTACTATTAAGATGGCACATTTTATTCCATTATTTTAATCTAAACACACACACACACACATATATACACAGGAACATTTGCAAGATCAAACTTGACAGAATATTATCAGTAATACCTACAATGTAAAGATTTAAGTTATTTATGTGAAACTGTACTCTGTTATTAGAAGATAATGTATCCTACAATGGATGCTTCATAAATATCTATGGGGTAAATAATTTTATTGTGTTCATTTCACTTTGTCACTTGATTAGCTTACAACTTACTGGCAGCAATGAAAATTTCCATTATAGCCTAACTTAAAACAAGATGATATACAAACTATGGAAGACATTAATTATCATCTTTGGATCATTTTTTTAAACTTCGGTCAACTATCCAAATTCATGAAGGTTGAACTAACTAATCCAATATGATGGTTTTACTCAGGACAGACATAGCCATCTCAGTGACTGCCGTCCCCAGTTTCTCAATCAAGACTTCTAGTACCTCTACAACCAGAGGAGTGTTGTTATGGTGTCCAGTACACCTGTGAGAAAAGGCATAGTTTTCATGAAACCACATTAAACAAATGCAAGCCTTACAAAGCTAAGTTATTTAATGGACCACTGTATCTGTGAGGAACACAACCTTAACATTGATACGTGGGAAAATAAATATTATGAACTGTGTTTAGTTAACAACAATGAAATGAGTTTATGACTAATCAGTCTATTGTTGGCTTTATTTATTATTAATAAGCCAACACCTAGCCTGTTCTCCAAAGCCATAACACTGTTTAACTGTTTCATGGCAAACAGCACAAGTGTATTAAAAGGGAAGGACTGGCTTCATCATAAGTGTGTAATATTTCGTACACAAAGTGAAACAATCTTAGAATTGAGAATTATATAAACTAATATCTAGGTGTCTAATGAAGCCACATAGGAGCTATAGTACAATAAAAATAAAGGTCTTAATAATTTTAAATTTATTTCCCTACCCCTATTCAGCTATTATTCCAAACTATATAGTAGTTAAGCAACTAAATTTCTTCATGCTTTTATCACTTTATAATTCATATACCTGGTCAAGTCTCTTTAATTATAGATATTTCATATCTTTGTGCATTGTTGGTCATGAAGACCGACATTTCAGATAATCAGTATTTTGCAAAGTGTTATCCTTACCTTATTTAAACTAGTATTACTTCTCTCCTGAGTAGTAAGAATTTCTCAGGCCTGCTTGTTTATATTTATCACTCATTACCTGGTTAGAAGGTGAAAACAAACTTTAAGGTCTAGGCATTCATTGACTAGATTCCTGTCATTTATGAGGTTACTTGGACCTGTCTGTCAATCAATAGACTTGGAAAATACTACCATAAATGAAACAATTACTTGGAATATTAATATTTACCATCAATATTCATTAATTAATATTAATGAATATTGATGAACATTAATGAATAATCATTAATATTAAGATAATAACAGATCTCTAGAGTATGTATCAAGCCGTTCGAAGCTTTTGTTTCCATCCATATGACCAGGTATTTGTGGACCCAACAACATTTTCTACTTATTCACAAGTTACTTGACCTTCTAAATTCAGGTTTATTATCTTGGACAATACTCCAGAAACAGGAGTTTCTGCTCCCCTGTTGAGACAATTTCTTTGTTGAACTATAAAAATTGCAAATACATTTGATTAAAAAAAATGTAACACTTGCTGAGGGACCACATAATCTGGAAGTTAGCAAATCTTGAAATGCTTTTTGGGTTTAGCTCTTTGTGACAGAAAACTGTGGCTTAATATGTGAACATTAAAAAATTAAAACATAAGATAGGTTATGTGAAAATAAGCCTGTATAAATCTTTTAATCAAAAAAGGAAACAAAAAGGGAAGGAACTATATATCAAGTAAGGAAAATGGTATTATATTTGATGTTACCCCATAGCAATAGAAAAGACAGAAATCTCCACTATATGGCTGAAAGTTATGAAAATATCACTTATACCAAAAAGAGATAGAATCAAATATAATAATAATAATAATAATAATAATAATAATAATAATAATAATAATAATAAAAGACCAAACAACTATTAAGGAGAATGAAATTGAAGCTCATTGAACTATAAACACAACTTACAAAAATGTGATAGGAATGACAGAAATAGAATCCATAATATTTTAGCAGACACTTACTTGTGTTCAGAAGAAACTGTGGAGACAATCAGAGAAGGTGGAGGATATCAGGGAAGGTGAAATGGAACCAATCAAGCAAGCTGGAATGTATCAAAGAGGAGGATCAGAAAAATCCTACTTTTGAAATCCACCTAGTGATTTCTCAAGGAAAACCAAAGCAAATGGGTCTGCAGAAATGATACATTCTGAAGGTAACCCAACACTTCTGAATTTAAAAAGCAAGGCCAGACAATAAGTATCAAAACAAAGGAGATGGGTTAAATCTCATTAAAAAATGGATTAAACTCAAAACCTAGATTGATTATACTGTTTGAATATTCGACACTTTCAATGATGATGAAAAATTTCTACGCAGTTATAAAAAAAGAACTACAGGGATCCACATTTACAGCTGCATTTCTAACAACCTACTGTGATCTGCTCTGTGGAGGTGCAGAACTGAGAAACAAAGACAAATACCTTTCCTTGCAGGCTACCAAGGCTCCTGTAGAAAGGTAACTGAAGGCAAGGAGTGCTGGGAAAATAAAAAAAGAAAAGCAGGATGTACTAAATCCTCATAAATGAAAAACAGTGTGTTTAATTATTTACCTCCCTTTACTACTTGGGGGTGAGAAGAGCCACTGAGCAAGGCCTCCTGGAAGGAACTCCCTGTGGATAAACCAGGCCTACAAGTGGAGAGACGTATAAGAGTTTGGGTAGCTCAGTGCTTGAGGCCTGCAGGGAAGGCAGTTATCCCCAAGGCCTGAAGGTAACACTGCCTCGAGTTATGTCTGAAAAATCATAGATTGTATATTTGAGTTACCAGCCAGATTCCTCGCCTTTTGGGTATTTCTCTAACTTCAGTTTTCCTCTTGCTATGAGCTCCCACAATCCTCTATGGGCTCATACTCTTGTGTTTATTACCCTCTGCTTCTGATTTAATCTTGCATCCAGTTTTTGGTATATTTCTGCTTTCTTTATATGTAAATATACTTTAGATAATAATCTCTCCATTATTCTTCACAAATCTGCTATATTTTAAACCTCAGTGTTTTAGGCTTTTTAAACCTCCAAGAGACTCACTTCTTGGTAGACATCATGAATTTCTCATGACTATTTCTAACCCTGAATTATTGTGAAATGTATATACTGTTTGAAGTTTAGCATTTTATAATTTCTCTCTAGTATACATGAAACCCTGGAGAACAAAACTCCTTCTTAAATTTGATGTTGAATTTTTCTAAATGAAAGAAGATTATAATGTTCCCCATCCTTTGATTGAACATTTGTAAGAAACAAGGATTCATTTGGAGCAATTATAATCATTAGAAAATAGTTTCATATATTGAATAGATATCAACTCTACTTTCAGCCCCTAGTGCCTATTCAAATTCTTATTGTCTTTCCTTCTTTTTATTATTTGTTTACATGACAGGCATTTAATTTTCTTAAGATAGACACCAGAGCAACATCTAGTGTGTATTCCAACCATTAACTATCCTTAAAATGTTAATGATTTTTAGAATCTCTTCTCATTTCAAATGTTGTTATTTTGATAGGCTTCCATCTCCAAATATTGCAATAAATGGTAATTCCATGTATGAACAAAATAAAAGTGATAGAATACACTGCTTCTATATTTCCTCCCTTCCTTCTATTACTATCATTCTCATGGGAATTCTTTTTTACATAGTCCCATAAATCACATTTCTAATATCTCAGAAATATAGATGCTGGTAACTGCCTCTAACTTCTTTCCTTTTATCACCTGGGGTGTGTGTTCTTCATGTAAGTGCACATATTGAAAATATTAACTATTTTTTTCCTTTATCAGACTTGGAAAATACTTGGTTATTAAATCACTTTTTGCTTCTTTAGTTACATTTCTCTACAAATAGTCAGTGCTTATCTTTGATATTGCTTTGTGATACTATCAGTCAGTCACATCCTGTGTGAAGGATTTATAGCCCTGACTGGGACTAAAATCAGCAGAACCAAGTCAGAAAGAAGAGAGACCCATTCCAGGGTCATCTCTCAAAGGATGCCAATAGGGGAATTGTTTGGATAAATAAACATTTTTTACTTGATCTTTTGAAAAGTTATCTAAAAGACTATGTCTCTAGTTCATATCATAGTAATTATTTAGAAACAAAGTTGCTATTCTAAAATTCTGTTATGATGGAATATAATACATTTATGAATTTTGTCAATCTACCTCTAGTATACAAAATACAGATCACATGAAAATAAATTTAGTCATTTCAAAGTTAGATGTAAAGAACTCGTATCAAAAATGTTTTACTAAATCTGACTTTATGTTCTCTCTAAAAAAGTTACCTGTGATGATTGACATATTTGAGTCTGCCAAAGTGTGTGTTAATTTGCAGAGTAATTTAAGGTGTAAAAAGCTTCTGTTTATTTTCACATTTATTAAAGATATTTTCTCTTAAAGAATGCTATATAATTTTATTCATATTTTCAATTATGTAGTTTCAAAATGGATTTTCAGAAGAGTTGTTATTGAGAATAGGTAGAAGAGGAAGGACTAGAGAACATTTACCTCCACACCTCATAAGTCTTCTTACCTAAACTTTCACTCAAACCTAAAGGTCATACCAATACTGTTGTTCTTGTTAACTTTAATGTAACTTTTTCCTCAGGGGAAAAAAATAAAATCTATCATTTTCTTTCTTTTGGTCATGATCATGAAAGCAAATGTGTTTTTGAAATACTTGCAAAGCTACATGACTAAAAACTGTGTAAATTTCACAACAATTTCCTTATCTTTTTATTCTCTCTTATCAGTTTATCAACAAAAGCTATATAAAGTGGGATTTCCTTAATGCTTATGTGCTAGGAATCTAGGATTTGTTATAGATGTTTTGGAAGAGATAATTACGGCAGATTCTATGCTAAATTTGTGCAATTTCATTCCTTAGTGTTACAATTTGCACCCATAATTTCAAGAATAAACATGGGGAGTTAACAAGATCATTGAGACCATAGATTATGGTCTTAACTTTAATCTGATTTACTACTTTTCTGAAAATAAAATGGTCTTGAATAAACTTCCAATAAGCACTGAAGCTTATATGCATTATTTATAATTCCCCAGTACATTTTCAGGCATATGTTATGAATTTTTTTCAAAAGAAAGATTGAGTTAAATTCTTGAATATTTTTTCTCCAAAGAATTTATCACACATCTGTCAAGATTTAACATCAGTTTGAAAGTCAAGATTATCTATGTCTAAAATGCTCAAAATTTTGCATTTATTAGAATGTCACATATTAAAAATAAAAATTCAACCTGTGGCCCTTTAAGTTAATCAAAACCAAAAATCCAGGAATGCAGATAGAGCTACTTTCCCAATAAAAGACATAGGTCTATATGCCTAATCCTAATTGTAGCTCTAAATTTATTCCCAAAAATATCATATGAAAGTATAAGTTATAAGACCTTTGAAGTTTCTATCCAATCTCTATAAGTTAATATCAAAAGGGTGGACTATATTTCTTCTATATTCATTTCAATGTTTCAATTATGTGTATATCCCTACCTTTAAAGTACCCTACAGAATTAAATCCACTACCTTGGGATTGTCACTGTTTATTAGTAATTCCTATTATAAAGTTTAAATGATAATTCTTTGCTTATTATTCTAAAACCAATTCAACCTACATTTTGCCTGGTACCATCATCTGAATGTTTCCATCATCTGAGGTTTGAATAAATACCTATGATGTACTCTTAGGTAGGTTAGTGAGAATTATGTTTGTTTCCCCCTGAGCATCCACAGTTTTGATATTACCCAAATATTGTACTTTTCCTATGAATTACTGATAATCTTAATGTTAATAACTTACAAACTACAATTTTATAATTTGAGAATTTTTGGCTATAAAATAGCTTTTGTCACATTCATATTTTTATGAGAAATCAAAAAAAATCAAGCATACCTAAAAGGATTTTTTCTTGTTTTTTAAAAATATTAAAGGAGTGAGGATCTTCATTGACCAGTGACCAAAAGTGTCTATAATAATATTGTATAATAATTATGTTATAATAGAACATAAGAGTTGAAATGGTTCTATCTTTTACATTTAAAGTGTTGGTAAATAAAATTAAATTATTTGTCTTTAATGATAATTTGGTGTTTAGCTATTTAAGAAGCTTTCTTCAGTTCATAAAAAGAAAAGTATTGTCAGGATTTTAAAGACAAGGAACATGGGAGAAAGAGAAAAATCAATTCTGCAGCTATGAAAATAGACATCAAAACAGATATGAACAAAGAGATTTTTTTCACCTACAGAGCATCCCTGCTCGTCCAAAGAAACTCCTTAAATTCTAATGGAAGAATTCATCAGCATTTTTAAAGAGAAGAAACTAAGCTAAAATATATTCTGCTCTAAAAACTTGTGGCTGGTGTTTAAGTGTCTTTTTTCATTTTCATTCACAGATTCACATGACTTCTATATAAACTGACTGTCAGCTACTTAAAAGTAAGCATGACAGAAAATAATTAAAGTAGGGTCTAAGAAAAGTTATTAAAGTGTGTAAAATCAGAGTGGTTATTATCAAGACAGAGTCATTAATTTAAATAAATCATTCCATAAAACTATTGGACAGATGAAAAGTGTGCTCATGTACATTTTCTCAAGCTGGAAAAAAAATCAAGTGACTGAGGATATTTGCCTAAACACACATAAGTAATAGGCATTTTAAAACACAGTAGACAATAAAGAGTAGGTGATAGAGAAAATTTATTAGAATAGATTTCCTAAAAGCAAGCAATGAGAAGGCATTTCTGCATAAGTAAGTGAAAATTAGGAAAAAACTGCTTAGTATTCCAAGGAATTCCTTGAAAAGAACACACACACACACACACACACACACACACACACACACACACACACACACACAAAATCACACAATAATGACAAGGGAAAAGAACCACCGAAACTTGTCAGACAAAGTCAGACTCTGTGTGAAGTGCTCAAGTTTGAAATTGATTTACATTGTTATCTCAGGAAAGACACAAATAGTAAAGGGAGGAAAGAAATACTGGAGACTTTGCCAAAAAAAGTCATCCATATGGACAACTCTACCTTATACCAGGGGGCAATGAATGTCTTTGCCAGTCCATCCAGGTCTTTACGGAAACAATAAATAAAAACTGGCCTCTTGCTTGACTTGCTAAAAGAATCTTGAGGTTAGCAAGGAGTATTAAGTGTGTGACATGAAGAGACAATGTATACCTGCCTCCTACTGATTCTTCTCTTTCCCCTTTCTCTCTCTCTCTCTCTCTCTCTCTCTCTATCTATCTATCTCTATCTCTCTCTCTCCCTCTCTCTCTCTCTTCTCCTCTCCCTGGACTCTTTCTATGCATGCATCAAATCCATCTACTCTTAATCACCCTATAAAAACCTCACCTGTTATAGCATCAACTCGTTTCCACTCTCTCACCACCTCATAATGAAGATTAATTACACTCAGGATCAGTTCCTCAGAAGACTAATGATATTCAATCCAGAACAGTTTTTATAAATCAATGATTCTATGGATTTGCAATCAGAGAGAAAGACAGAAGAGAGACAGTCAGAGAGAATGGGTGTGCCAAGGCATCAGGGGCCACTGAAAAACACCAGATACATGTGCCATTTTGTGTACCCAGCTTTACATGGGTATTTGGTATTGAACCCTGGTTTTTCTCTTTGGAGGCAAGCACCTTAACCACTAAGCAATCTCAAGAGTCCCAGAGGACATATTTTATATTTATGCTGAACTTGCAAATAAAGAAGTCTGATTGTAGGTAACATACAATGTCAGTTGCTTTCACTCAACAAAAGACACTTGAAGTTCATCATTGTTGAATATTTGGTGATTGAAAAGTGCCCAAACTTACCCATTCATTTGATTCAGACAATAACACTCATAAGGAGCCTGATTTAAAATGTGGTGAGCAAGAAGATCTCAGTTATTATATTCCTGGACCTCTTTTCCTTTGAAAAGTGTTGAAGGTCTTCTTGAAATAGATTCCTCATTTTATTCATTTGCATATATTCTCTTTATGTTACTACAAACAAATTTTCTTGTTTCTAACATCTTTCATTATCTTTCACAGCAATAGAGTTGAACTTGATACTTCCTTCCAAACCTAGTCTGGTTGTATTGTAATATGGGATCTGATTGGCTCTAGACAGCTCTCTCTGAAACACATACACATAAATGTCTTGTTCAACATGACAATCTCTATATTATTACACAGTGAACAAAATAGTTGAGAAGATGATTTTTTTTAACTTATATCCATTGTATAACCCACGTGAATCAAGCACTTTTAGATTTTATTAGATGGTCATTGAAACTTTTCACCATCAGAAAGTATAACACATTTATACATAAGCACGCTGTAAATTTAAATTAATGTTTTGGATTAAAAATGATGATTGTGATCAAGAGAAAGTTATAGTCATTTACCATGGGAAGGATAATTAGTTTAAATTGTCATTTAGAGCAAAATGATAAAATATCTATAGCTATTTTTAATTCATTCTTAACTTCAATTAATAGAATGTTAATTTTGAATATTTTATAGGAAAATTCTCCAAAAGTTGTTAATACAAGTGATCTAATATATTGTTCAAAATACCCTATGTTAAAGATTTTATTATAATTCCTCAACAATCTCATGTATTTAGTATAGGGAATTCAATTATAGAGTTTATCATGCATAATCATTCATTTTAACAAGTTTCTAATTTTATTTAACTCATATTTAGAATTTTCTTCTCCACAAAAATTTTGGTTTATTACTTCTGAAATGAGCTACTTGTGAGCTGCAAGAGCTCTTTATTCAGAAGTAAAATGTCAAAGAAAATAGCAAGCAATCACTACTGTTATTCTTGAATAATATAAATCAAAGCACAGTGGTTATGAGTTTCTTTTTGAGAATTTGTCTAACATTTTCAGTTTACTAAAGCTGTCTCCCTGCACAGAAGTCAGAAAATATATCTGAAGAAATAAATTGTACCAAATCTGCAGAGGAACGAATCAAAGTCAAAAATGAAGGTAACTAACACAATGATGGGAAGCCAGAGGAAATGTGGAAGGCAATGCTTCATGAAATTGAAAAAAAAATGAGCAAACAGTAAGACAGACTCAGGAAAATTAAATAGAGAATGTCATTTTTAAAAAAGATTCCACATATGATAGAACACAAACAAAACTTCTCCTTTTAATTACTTTTTTATTGTTTCATATGATGTTCTCCTGTTCTATCCATTTTCTGGTGAACATGATTTCACCTCTATTAATAATATACCATGTATGTGTATCTATCATATTTTCTTCATACATGCCTCTGTTGATGGGCACCCAAGCTGATATCAGTTTTTTTGTTGTTTGTTTAATGAGTAGTGCTACAATAAATATGAGTTTGCAGTTAAAGACACAAATGTAAGAAAGAACCTATTGGTAAACAGGGTACAAGCAAAAAAGGAAAAAAGTTATACAAGTAAATATAATCAATGTCTCATATAAATGTCTGAAAAATCATACTATGAAACCCTCAACATTTATAGTTACTGTGGACTCATAAAAATTGTTTGAGCAGAAACAAGAAGTACAAAGACATGAGTGGGTACACTAGAGAACAAATGGTAAAATTACCTGGAAAACAAGACAAGAATTGTATACTCAAACTTTAACTCAAAGTCCATAAAGTCCAACTGAGGTATAAAACAAACATATGAACTGAGGTGGGTGTCACTGCTGATATAACTGAAATATCTTTAACTCAAGCCATGCTGGACACAGTGTTTAATTATAAAGTTTAAAAAAAAGAACTTGCTTGCATCTCTAGTTTAGTCTTCTTTGCCTACAATGGGACAACAATATGGACAAATTTCTCAAGATTTCTATGGAACAGCTAAAAAAATTTAATAAAAAGAGGTTGTATCCTTCTTAGCTAAAAATAAAAAAAAATTGATTAAAGAAAGCAAACATAAGAACACAACAAAAAGAATTTTCAAAATTTATGAGGAGATAGTTATACTTACACTTGTCAGCATGTATAATATACCTATATAGGTATGTGCATATATAGTCATAAACATACATACTGTATCCTCTACATGTTGGAGATTAGTTGTTGGAATAACACAGAGAAATGTCTCTCACATAAAGTGGTTGAGTTTTGCATAACTTCCATGTATATTTGTATATGCCAAAATAATATACAGCTAGCTTGTGATAAAAATCCCATGTAAATGTTTTGGAAATAATAGTTATGCTGTGCAATTTAAGTAACAATGCCAAGGAGAGAATCTGTATATACTAAATATATATTATATGCCAAAATTTATGCTAAGTACATATTATATTATCACCGGCATATTTCTATATATTTTAATAAACATACATGAAGATGTGTGGGACCATAGATGTTAGTATACAAATTGATTTTAAACAAATAGGAAATTTATCACAGAAATTATTTTTTTGCATATAGTGATAGAAATTTTTTCAGCAGCATGAAATTTTCAAACTGCATTTTCTTTACCAAAATAATGGGTTTGATAAGATGATTAAAGAAACAATAAAAAGTAGCCCAGGCTCTTCCCAAGCATGGAATTGCTTTGGGTAAATGAGAAGTCATATTTTTGTTTTTAAAGTAGGCACATATAATAAACATGCGTTAGTATAACAAAATCCCTTCTTTGATCTTAGCTCATTCCAAGCTATCAGACCGCAGTACTAACAAACCTAATGGAGATGTCCATTGCTACATGTGGGTGTGGTTTTTATTATACACAAAATACCACAAACCTTTCTGGAGTGGATGAAGGCTAAAGGTTGAGTGGTTGTAATGAAGCAGAGTAGTGAGTTGCCAAGTTCAGGGTGAAAAAGGAAATGAACTGTGCTCTAGTTCCTTAGAAATTACATTGGCAATTAAAAGGGGTAAGTATGTGTGGTTTGCTAGCATTCAGGGCACTCAGTGGGATACCCAGACGTTTCTTAATGCATGCTGGACATTATTTCAGCAATTATAAAAAGGATATAAACGCTAACATGCCCACTTCCAGTAACACGGCTTTCAGTTCCAATGCCATCATTGTAGGATGGATAATGCTCTCCAAGGTCAGTGCAACAACAATCCACTCCCCACAGAGTAACCCTTTTATTAGGTAGCCTGGAAGTTGGAGCTCTCTGTTTCATTAAATGGCAATTAAGCAAAGTAAAAAATAATGCTAAGCCTCTTAATCAGCGTGTTTTGCCATGTACCACCAGGGACTTTGGCATTCTCTAGTAATTAATAAGAAAAGTGCTTTGCAAATACAACCAATATTTTTAAGCTTTGAGTTTTGCCAAACCAGAGCTTTAAAATACTTCTCTTATGAAAAGGCTGTCTTTTAAGCATCCTTTCCAGCAATCATAGAAAAGCTTTTAATGAATTAATGACGTAATTATTCATTGTTCAGTTTATTTTATTTTTCAGTAATTTAGTCAAAAAGCAGCCACAACCTAGATGAGTCATTATGAATACAAATCAACAAAAGCGCTTGCAGATATCCATTAAATAAACTTGTAAATTTTACCCTAAACATACAGAAAAATTTACCTTCAAACCATGGTTACCTATTTGCTGTATTAAAAAAAAAAAACATTCCAACCCTGGGCATCAGAAACAATAATTCATTCTTGTTACAAGTATGTATGTTACCCTGTTTACAAATGTTGAATTAATTAATTAATTAATTTATTTATTTATTTATTTATTTATTTATTTATTTATTTATTTATTGTCCATAATGAGTTACATTCAGGGAGAATTTATTTTTTTAATAATGGTGCAAAACAGGGTAAAACTAATTCAGGAAAAACAGGATTTTGAATTTTGATTTTTTCCCATGTTATTAGTATGCAGGACAGTATTCTCTAGCAGTTCTAGGCAATGGTCTAAAGTTAACCAGATGATGTCGACTGATATTTCAGTATACTGTGAGCTAAATTATGATCATCAGTATATCAGGGTTATTAAAATATGTCCTATTTATATTTTCAATTTGTATTGGGTTTATTGAGAATGTACCTCAATGGTGAACCAAGGACTAGCTATACCTACATCACCACATCTATCTTTATCTATATTTTACATATAAAGTGTCAGTGTGAATATATCACACAAGTCTTACATGTGTATATACATAAATGTATGGATGCATATGTAGAGTATTTGTCATTTTCTGCTGTCCTTACTGTTTGTTTCAGGGGTAGAGAATTTCACCACATTCCAGGAGTTCTGGACCTTGATCAGCAAATAATTATAATTAAAAATATTAATAATATGATGATATTGAAGACAATTATGTTTTTAGGTTAATAAGGTACCTTATGAAAAATAACAATAAAAATTTGTAGTAATTGTGTAATCTCAAAGCCTAGGAGTTGATTATATTCCAGCACTGGATCAATATGGGTGATATTTCAACAAATCTTGATTCACTGGTCCAGATTCTGTGAGAAGACAGATGAGACAGTTATCTAGAAACTTGAAGTGGAAGGAAGACAAGGGAGGCTACAAGATTCAAGGAATTAGGTTGGTGAGTGAAGGCCAGGAATCCATATGGAAAATAGACTCAGACTGGAGGGTTCATGAGCTAAGGTGTAAAGTACAGAGGTCCTTTGATACACTCAGGCCAGAATGTGCATAATAAAAAGCGTAATTTTTAGTACTCACTTTTTTTTGATTTTTTTTATGATAGCATGTTGTCTCTCCATTGGTAAAATCATACTGTATTTGCACCTTGCCTGCCTTTTCAACTCAGTCATCCACATTTTCAACTATAGAATATTTCTTTGTATCATCCACTAAATTATAGCTCTACTAGCTATTTCTGCTGCATTTACATATGACGTAAGTAGCAAAAACATGATATAAATCCTACAGGAGATTTTACGATAGGTCATATGAAGCTATCACATCATTACTAGGGACTTAGGCATATACAGATCTTCCTATCTGAATGAAGTCCTTGAAAATTCCTCAGTACAAAGGAAAATTAAATGTTATATGTGTGCATGTACATATGTATGTAATATATATATACATCTATTCTTATATTCCATTATATATATAAAATTAAAAACAATTATATATATATATATATATTTCATCCACAAAGAATCCAACTCATCTGAGTCAGGAATTGTTACAAGATTCAAAAATATGCATACCATCCAAGTTAACTAGTCTTACTATGAGGACACTGTTACATTCAAGAAAAGTGATTCACTGTAATTCCCGTAACAAGCCCCAATGTGCACCCTTTCTAAAGTTTGTATGGATCTATACATTGCTTCTGTCACATGAACTCTCTCCTCACTGACACTGTGCCTGCCCCATCCACAACTTCACTCCCATGTTTGTTTTCAAGGCTAAGGAAATTCTTGTTTGCATTTTCACTCCTTCAGGACCAGATGGCCTAAGTGATGCAAGTGAGGGCTCCTCCATCACTTGTACTAGAGACAGTCCGGAAGAGGAGGGCAGGAGTAGCATAAGCCTGGGCTTCTAGAACTTTTGTCATTTGAAGAAGTCAGCCTACAAGCCTGGGCTTGTAGAACATTACTTTATACCGCAGTACAGCTTCACTCATTCCTCTGACTTTCTTTTATGCTTTTAATACTCACACAGACATTGCAGATGGGAAAATTCTTCTAAGAAAAAAAAAGTGATAGTTTTCTTTTTGGAAATATTTTATTATTTATTTATTTATTTATTTATTTATTTATTTATTTATTTATTTATTTATTTATTTATTTACTTATTTATTTCAGGGAGAGTGAGAGAGAGAAAAAGGCAGACAAAGAGTGAGAGATTGGTTGTGCCAGGACTTCCAGCCACTGCAAATGAACTCCAGACACATGAGCCACCTTGTGTATCTGGCTTTATGTGGATACTGGGGAATTGAACACTGGTAGTTCTGTTTTGCAGGCATACACCTGAACTGCTAAGCCATCTGTCCAGCCCTCTTTTATTTTTTTAATATGTATAACATTAGTTTTGGCATATCATAAGGAAAATTATTCCTATTCTTTAAATGCCAAGTTGTACGTTGATTTAATAATTTTATTTTAGTAAAGTTAATATATTTTGTAGTGCTTGTGAATTGTTTCTGATCTCATGACCTTTCACCTAGGAGTAGCTATCATCTCTCTGGATGAAGAATGAAGATTTTTTTTGGAGTAATTATTGGTAATTTTTACTCAGTTGTATGAATTTGAGCTTAAGTAATATAAAATTACTTTGGTGCTTAGGAAGTTTTGTGTATAGAAAGGATCACATGTTCTGTCTAATAGAGCAGTGATTTTATGATTTTTGCTGAAAACACTTAAATGTATTTTTAAATAAATGACTTATTTCAATTTGTTATGAATTATTTGATAAACAATATGGATTATTTTTAAATGGATTATTTCATTAAGGATAGTTTCATAAATTACTTTCTACCAGAAAAAAATCAGAAGTAACATTGCACATGTTCATTTTATTAAAATCCCTGTGACATTTGCAACAATTATATCTTTTGATTTTGATGGATTAACCCAGGAGTCACCCACAAACAAATATGCTCTGAATGCTTGATCCCCAACTGATGGCAGTTCTGGAATTGGAACCTTATTGAAGCTTTGCTGCTGGGGTTTATAGGCGGCTTCCCCTTGCCAGTTTTTGACACATTCTCCTTGCCAAAAACTGGCAAGGGGAAGCTTCTGTCCACCTGATGTTGCTGTTGTCCACTTGATGTTGGCCAGGAGGTGATGTCCAAG
This sequence comes from Zapus hudsonius, assembly GCA_004024765.1. Taxonomy (NCBI): domain Eukaryota; kingdom Metazoa; phylum Chordata; class Mammalia; order Rodentia; family Dipodidae; genus Zapus; species Zapus hudsonius. The sequence continues at coordinate 22,842 of PVHP010015458.1, forward strand.
CCTCTGCTCATGCCATCATTTTCCCTGCCATCATGGAGCTTCCTCTTGAGTCCATTTCTCCCATCAGCCACTATTGGTTGGGTTCTTTTCTAAGCAACAGCTAGAAGCTAACTATAAAAGTGTTGGTATAAAAGAGAGTGAGATCGGACTTTGCTGCTAGAACCCCAGTTCTGTGTCATTGGCCTTTCGGAGCTGATTTACAGGAGGAATGTGGAAGAAGATGTCTCACTATGCAGCTTGATGGACTGTTCTCGTCATTGTTGAAAGACCTGAATACAGTGAGAGCTATGGACTGTGAGGATTGGTTTATGAGGGCGAGAAAGAAATTTGTCAGGACTTTGCTAGAAGCAGTTTCTGTGAGAGGCATGCTGAATTTTGCCTGCCTGTGTCCTGAGAACTTGTTCAGGCTTGCTTTATGGAAAAATTGATTGATGTGAGCAGATGGAGATGGCACAGAAAGAAATGAAAATTTGGGGCTCAAATTACTTCTGATTTAGCTGTAATTGTTTGAGAGATTACAACCATTGAGATTGGGCCAGGCGATCTGCATTGGGACAGCAGAAAGAATGTGGACTCTTAAAGTAAGGTGACTGAATGTTTTCTGCTCTTCAAAATTGGCCTTATTCCCCTCCTCCTGGATTAACAAATTGGTAGCCCACCTGGTACTATGGAGTACAACAAATGCAGAAAGAGAGGATCGTTAGATTTAAAACATGGTTTTGATTTTTGAAAATGGCTATGGGCAGTATGAAGCAGGTGTGTTGGATTGCCTGTGTGAAAGCAAACGAAGCCATGAGGATGAACCTGTGTTGCAGTGGAAATCCAGTAAAATGACAGGACCATGGGATTGCTTCCAAAGAGATTAGACAGCACCAGATAGAGATTTCAGGGACTGTGAGTAGCCAAGCTGGAGATGCAGAATCGGAACTCCAAGAGACCCATTACTGACATGGGATTATATTTTGATATTTGCCCTTTTTGTTTTAAATTTTGTATTGATTCACTCTGTTTTGCTATGCCCAATAATATTTTTGAAGTGTGAATTTTTTATTCCATTATGGGTTTATTCTCTTGGTATTATGGCTCAGTTGAAAGAAAATCTGTAGGGATATTTGGAATTGAGCTGAATGCATTGCACTTAACATTGTGTATGATTATTAGTTTGTTGGGACCAGGGGTGGAATTTGTTGGTTTCATCCAGGTGTCCCCCACAAACAAAAGTGTTCTGAATGCTCAATTCCCAGTTATGGCAGTTTGGGTATTGGAACCTTGTTGGAGCTGTGTTGTTGATGGAAGATTTCTGGGGGTTACTGCTAGTTTTTGGCACACTCTAATGCTTCTGTTGTCCACCTGATGTTGACCAGGAGGTTATGTCCACCCCTCTTCTCATGCCAATGTTTTCCCTGCCATCATGGAGCTTCCCCTTGTAACCATAAACCAAAGTAAATCCATTCTTCCCATCAATTGCTTTTGATTGGGTTCTTTCTGAGTAACAACTGGAAGCTAAATACAACAGATTGTTTCAAAATGAATTATTTTGCTAAGAATAATTTCATAAATTACTCTCTGCCAGAGGGAAAAAAATCACAATCAGAAGTAATATTGCACATATTCATTTTATGAACTTTTATTTGACAATTGAAACTATTCTTATTTTGGTCACTGGCAGCATCTTCAATCAAATATTAATTTTATTTATTTATTTACATGCTTATTTTTATTTTAAGTAAGCAACAGAAAGTTAATATTTAATGAGAGTTCTTAAAACTAATGGTTCGATAGACAGCCTTTGAAGATCAGCAGGTCTCTGAAATTACTTCATGTAGTAAGTCAATTCATTCAGCTCCCAAGAGGAATTTTTTTTTGTTTTTTTTTCTCATAATGAATCTTGGCAGGTGCACTTAGAAACTAAGTTGCTTAAAATGAGATAATCCATGAGAGGTGTATCGATTTTTCTTGAGTGTTTTAATGACTACTGTAAGTTTATAAACTAACATTCCGCTCTCAATGTTATACATGTGATGCCTATCATTACTCAACTGTGAGCCTTCACATGAGGTTAAACACATATGTACTTGTTCCACACAAGAGGAAATTGCAGTCTCTGTGCCATATGACCTATGCCTAGAGAGCACACTGGGACATAGTACTATACTGCAATGAATATGAATTTTATTTTTAAGAAATATCATCTACAATTACATAATTTTAGATTGTGTTTATTTCAAGAGTTGTTAAAGTTTCTAAATTTGTATGTAAGATTGATTTGAGAGCAAATAAGATTGAATTTAACCAACCTGATAGAAAAATTCATAAAACAATCCTTGTTCTTCATAAGTCAAACCATGCACTAAATTTTCCTCTAGTTCTTTTCCTAAATCTAGAGAGACAAGTGAAATTTAGGAATTACTTAACAAATATTAAAACTGGATATCTCGAGTTGATTGAATGGCTGTGGCTATGGGTCCCTTGTTCATCGCATCATTCTCTGCTTACAACATTAAAGCATCCTTAATGCTCACCCACCACAACTCAGGGAACTGAGCGGAAGAGGGGATGGAAAGATTGTGAGAGCCATGGTGGGGGAGACATCCAGAGTCATGGCAACCCTCAGTAACAATACACATGGGTCAGGAGAACCCGGGTGAAGACTGGGCTATCCATGGTCCCCTACCACAGAGACTGATACAGATGGCCCACAAAGGAGGATATCTAGCTGATTGGGGATGGGGAGGGGGGCAGTGGGGAATTGGGGATAACAACTCATGGTTGGCCCCCTAAACAGTGTAACTCATTATGGACAATAAAAAAATGAAAAAAAAAAACTGGATATCTCTAACAGTCCAATAGAAAAATTAGAATAATTCAACCCTAGTAGGAACTCAAGATGTAAAGAAATAATTAAGATTATCAAAGGAAAAAAAAGCAATGCCATTTGTACTTCTTAAGTCTGGCAATAGCTTAGTTGGTTGGTTCTGTCTCAGAGACACTAATGAGGTTGTTGTCAAGATGTTGGCCACTACCTCGGCCATCTGAAGGCTTATTTTTGGAGAATAGAGCTCCTTCCAAAATGGACTGCTGCCAGGAGTCCTCAATATCTCTGCCACATGGATCTCACGACAGGGTTGCTGAAGTACCCTTATGACACGACAGCTGGTTTCCCTTAGAGCAAATAATCCCAGAGAAAGGCAGCATAGAAAAAGTCACAATGCCTTTTATATCCTCACTACAGAAACCATGTAACATCATGTCTACCATTTTCTGTTGAACCTTAAGACCAAAACCAATGCCATTTAGGAGTGAAGTACCTGGAGTCGTAGAGACGAGGAGTAAGGAATCACTGGGGTTATACTAGAATAGAAGCTCCCACAATATTCAGTATGGAATATCTCCCAGGGATTCTATGCTTGTCTATGATACAAATGAATAATAAGGATTTTGAGTATTTGGAGAATTATTGTTTTATATATAGTAAAACTACACCTATTGAATAAACCTGAATGTCATAGATGTTTGCCTTTGGACTTTATTGGAGGTTGAAATAATTGATAGAAGAGAAGTTCATTGTCACAGTTTTGAGGACATTATTCATTTTGCCATTTCTCTTATTACCAAGAATTGTCATGTGTAATTTAACAGTGAAAAGTTTTAATTTCTCTAGGTATTTTCTGAAGTACCTTAGGCAACTGATCATGTTTTCCTCACTTTTTTATCTTGATACATAAATGTCTAGAGATGTATGTGATTTTCAGTTCCATTTGTGTGGTTGGAAATTACAGTTTGAGTTTTCATGTGTTGCATTTGTTATTGATCTTTTAAATAGCTGTGTTTGTGCTCTACTAGTTAACTAGTATTGAAAATGAGTGACCAGATAATAATGTTCTTTCTCTAAGGATGTTTTCAGGAAGGCAGCCTATCAGTAGGGGGCAGGATGTAAAGAAGCTCAAAGAAGCTAGAAACAAATATCCCTTCCCATATGCCATGCAGTAAGGAAATTCCAGAGACTCAGGAAGCCATTAAGTCTGGGGAAGGGGTTGTAAGACTCCAATCTAAGCCTATATAAAGGGGAAATGATTCTTTCCTTGGTTCCCTGCCTGTTTGCTGTTCTGTGTGTGTGGTGTAGGTGATGGGTTTTTCTCTCTGTTTGGACCTGTGAAAGAGGGTCAGCCTCTTTCATTGTTACAGAACGTCCCCTCAATCTGTAGTTTCAATGAATACTTTGCTCCCCTAAATTGTGCCTGGTTTAAAGATTCATCCCAGCGGTGTGTGTCTGACCAAATCATCTCATTTGTTGCTCTAGTTTCATTAGTAGAGAAGTGAGATCACAGAAAAGAAGCAAGCTGACATGTGTAGACATAGACCTCAAGAACTCAAGAACCAAGAGTTTGCTATTCTCAAAGGTGTGTGAGTTAGAGTGAGGGCAAAACATTCAGAGGTCGGTTGCAGTTGGAGAGATGTGATGGTGTATGCATTGCTTATAAGATTTTCCTGTAGGAACACTGAGATTTTCCCACAGAAAGTGGGATTCGGGAGAATATGGAGAGAATCACCTTTATTTACTTCCTCCATAGATATGACAAAAGGAAGGGGAAATAGTGTTATTAAACTGTCTAGAACACTTTTTCACTTAGGGAACAAAAGTCTTAATCTCAAAGGCTCAGAGATATTTTAAAAACACTAGTGTGACTCTATGAAACTCTAGAAAACAGAGTTGTACCCTTCCTTTGTATAACTCTGTAGCAACAACTTAATCAATAGATGAGAATTTTACAGTCACAAACTATGGATATTGAAACAGAGAATTTCCACTTGAGTTTATCAAGAAATTGTCCATCAGGAATAACAATCTTGGGAAATGAAGAGCCCAGGTTCTTCATCCTTTCTATAGTCTGTCTTTCATTCTGTTGATTCTTTGACTTGCAGAGCCTGTTCACTCTGCTACATTCCAATTGGTCGTCAGTTCTTATAGTTTCCTGAACTGCTGTGTCCCATTCCAAGTCTTGAAGCCTCCTCCAGTGTTGTCTCTAACAACTGAAACATTCATGTATTACATCAACACCTTTAACCTTTCCCTGAGTTGCCTTGCTGTTTCTCTATGTTTTAAGCTTTCCTTTTTTCTGTTTCCAGTTTTCTCTCCTTAAAATATAGCATTTCTGTCGCTGTTCCAACTTCTCACTTGAAATGTATCAATAAGCAAAGGCCAAAAGAAAAAAAAACAAAAATAACAATTATAAGTTATACAATGTGATTATAGATCTGAGTAAATTTATAAGCATTGTATTAATCTATATAATTAACCACATACATTAAAATTATTCCAATTGCATACAAAACATGAAACCAAAATGTTCCGCCAAAAGAGTATCATTAAAGAGACTGATTAAAAGTGAAGCTATGAAAGATGATAAACTCTTTAAACAGTGATCCAAGCAACTTGGACTTTTTATGGTAATTTAGAAGTAGTATATTGTACTCTATAATATAGGCCAGCCTAGAACTCAGAGAAATACTCTTTAGTCTTCCTAGTATTAGTATTAAAAAGTCTGAGCCTCCCTGCCTGGCTAAAGAAGTGTATCTCACATTAAAAGGTAAGATAGGAAGTAATAGTAATAACTAATGTTCAAGTCTTCTCTAAGAATGCATTTCTTAAAATGGCATCTAAATATATGAGGGAAAAACTAACAGAAATAAAGTAGAAATGAGTGAGTCAACAATAGTTGGACCTTAAAAAATCTGTCTGTCACTCAGGTATTTATAGATCATCCAGCAGAAAGCCAGCAATGATATAAATGACCCGAGTAGTATCATCAATCAGCATGGATGCGTCAACTAAGGATCAGTCTGTTTCTAACTTAAAAAAAAAAAAAAAAACTTGTTTGACATCAGCTTTTTGGTCCACACTCAAATGGAACATAAATATTAATACAGATTTCTAACTTATATATGCATACATATACACAAATAGACATATTGCTGATTCATTTTCTTTTTATTTATTATGGAGGAAATTCCAAGTATTACCAACTTGATGGTTTTTAAAGGACTCTTGGATTAATCAAAGGTTATCATATTAGATCACTCACATTCCCAATATTTATTGAAGCTACTTTTTTTCCTTCATCCTATGTGAGATGAGAGAATTGCAGAATTGATGATGCTGACTTTCTTTATTTTAATATTTTATTTGTTTGATTGCAAAGGAGGGACAGAGTGAGAGAGAGACAGACAGAGACAGAGACAGAGACAGTGACTGGGTACTCCAGGGCCTCCAGCCACTGCAAACAAACGGAAAATTAGGCATCTGGATTCATGTGGGTACTGGAGAGGCAAACCCAGGTCATAGTATTTGCAGGCAAATGCATTAACTGTTCAGCCATCTCCAGCTCTGATACATACATACATACATACATACATACATACATACATACATACACACATATAATATATATATATATATATATATATGGTGTGTGTGTGTGTGTGTGTGTGTGTGTGTGTGTGCAAGGGGACGCATGGGTGTGCTGGGTCTTCTTGTTTTTTATCAAATGATCTCCAGATGTATGTTCTCACCAACTTCAGCATCTGGCTTTATGGGGAATCAAACCTGGACTATGAGGCTTTTCAAGCATGTGTCTTTAAACTCTGAGCCTTCTCTGCCATGGAACTGGTTTTTCTTTTTCTTTTTAAATATATATTTATTATCCATAATGAGTTACATTATTTAGTGGGCAAACAATGAGTTATTATCCCGAAATCCCCAATTCCCCCCTCCGCATCCCTGATCAGTTGGATATCCTTCTCCGTGGGCTGTCTGTATTAGTCCTTGTGGCAAGGGATCCTGGATATCCTAGTACTCAGCCCGGTCTTCCTGGCCCAAGTGTGTTGTTACTGATAGCAGCTCAATTCATAATAGCCAAGAATGGGAACTGGTTTCTCTAAATTCAACTTTTACTTTCCTGATTTGATAGCCATTGAACTATAAATAGGCTTTTATAGAAATTTCTACCTAAATAGAAATATAAATCTCTACCTTATCTAAATATTTCATAGTTCATATTCTGATTATTTGCTTATTTTGTGAGATACGAATTATGTACACATGCTTGAGTGTCTAGATATCCTGTACCAATCCTAATTTCATACCATGTAGTATGAATGGTACAGGAAAAATCACTGTATCCATTCTAAAATTTTCCCTAGCAATCTTAATGATCGGAATCAACAGGCAGTTGAATCCCTGGGTGTAGCCTCCAGGGCACACAAATCACTTTCATGAGTTCTTGAGAGAAACATTACTTAAGTGTCATCCAATATATTTTATAAAACAATGGCAAAATGTTTCAGAGCAGTCAATCTAAAGTAATAAATATGATGTATTTTCGACTTCAATTTAATTTTCCTCCTTGGAAATATGAGGACAATAAAATTGTCAATCTCCTGGAAATTTGTGTATTTATTCAGTTATCTGATTTTTCTATTACACATAATCTCTTTTCTCCAATTGAGCAGTGACAAGCATGAGCGCTGTCTTAGAGGCTTTGTGCACTTTATTCAATGGGCCTCTAATATCTGCCACCGTGTTCCACTGGGGAGGTGTAATAGTTTTCCAAGAGCCATTTATGAAAATACAGCCTTAAAGGCATTGCTTTTGAGATATCCTCTTTGACATCTTCTCTCTTCTAATATCAGTTCCCCTGTCAATATCTGAGGTACTTTCTTTCCCATTGCAATAGCACAGCTTTTCTTCTACATTCTAAAAAAAATACATTAGGCCTGAGAGATGGTAAGGACCTGGATTCAATTTTCCAGTACCCATGTAAGCCAGATGCACAAAGTGGTACATGTATCTGGAGTTCTTTTGCAGTGGCTAGAGGCCCTGACACACCCATTCTCTCTTTCTCTCTCCCTCTCTCTCTTTCCCTCTCCCTGCTTACAAATAAATAAATGAGATATTTTTTAAAGTATATCACTTTCTAGGTCTCTTTGTAACACATTTTCTATTTTTGGTTATACCCATAGGTGTACAATGCTTAGTAGTGCTAACATTTCAACATAGATTTCAGGTAAAAACAATTCAGTCTACAGTCATATGTAGTACAGTATCAGGGCATTAATGACAGAAGAAATAGGAAGATTTAAATAAAATTTGCCATCTGGATATTATGAGAAGGCTTTGTAAAAATTTTAAATCATATAGATATTGATCAAAAGATATATTTTATTTCATTATAGAATACTAAGCATTTTTAGCTCATTAATATTCTAATATTCACCTTTAAAGTTGCTTAAAATATACATTTTATCTTAAATTAAAATTATCATGTGAATGATTAGGTCATTAATGACTACGGACATATTACCTCATGGAAGCTGCTGATGTCTGTTGTCTGAATTCTTCCCAGACCAGAAACACCATCAAGTGGAATGTGCAATACCAGCTACAATGGAAAACAAACCTGAGGCTGCTCTGGGCAGGGAGCTTACAGAGGATAACATCCACATATCCTCTGAAACCATTCTCCCTTCCTTGTCCCAGGAGGAGATGTTTGATGATTTACCAAGTATCTTCAAATTATTTCCTTAAGTATTTCAAAGATTTTTCCCTACTATTGATAGCAAATGGTCAGCGGGTTATTCCTTTTCTTTCCTATCCTGAGCACTGTAGACATGGCTAGGCTGAGTTTCTAAACCTTTTCTCTGCTTCTCCTTGACTATAAATGTGTTACTTACTCTATATTCTCAGTAATTTTACTTAAATTCTTAAAAGTGATGTTTCCCAACATCATTCTCTTTGTGTTTTTTATTCTTTTTTTAAAAAAAAAAACAATATCTTATTTATTTATTTGTTTGTTTATATTTACTTATTTGGTTGGTTGGTTGTTTGTTTGAGAGACAGAGTGAGAATGGCAGAGAAAGACAGAGAGAGAATAGCTGTGTCGGGGCCTCCAACCATTGCAAAGGAACTCCAGACACTTGTGCCACCTTGTGCATCTGGTTTGATGTGGGAACTGGGGGCTCAAACCTGGGTCTCCCCAGACCTTTTTTTTAAATTATCATTAAAAATTTATTATCAACCACCTACAGATCATGACATAGGTTTTGTTCTGCAATCATGGTAAAAATTTGCAAATTCAATGCTTTCAAGGATGCTAATGACAGAAATGTAAAGATAAAAATAACAGGATAACATGAGACAAGACCCCTGTGGGGGCGTAGCATATGAGTAACTATGAACAGAAAAAGGGGGACATACACCTCGGAAATGGTACTCCTGGGCCATGGGAATCTTCAGGGTAAAACACATGAAGCAGGATTCCATCTGTGCACACTAGAAACTGCTAAGAGGCTGCTGCTGTTGCTTATGCAGAATGAGAAAGGACAACAGGTGAGTGTGATCTTAAGCCACAGCCCCTGATGACTATGTTTGCATCTATTCTGGATACCAAGTGTAATTCCAGGGCATCGTCTGTAGAATCAACTTTAAAGTGAGTCTCAAGGAATGCAGTGCATCCAGGTGATCTGTCACCACACACTCTCCCTAAATGTCACCATCCAGCACTCTCCAAGTGTTCTCAGACTTAAAGGGTGTTTGACACAACCAAAGGAACACAGGCTCTCAGACACAAGAGCACAGAGAGGCATGAGCCCCATCATCTTGGAAATGTCTTTCTTTATTCCAAATATTATATGTAATTTTTGAAATGGTAAGAGTTAGAAAGACATTGAATAATGAGAGTCATTGAAACCTGAGGTGTTTCTGTGAGACTATCTATTATTACCAAAACTACTACAGAAGACGTTAATGGTGATAAACAGGCATATCAGACTGCTTAGGAAATTCTCACATCCCACCCTTGTTCAGACATCCCCTCCTCTTCTGAATTAAGCTAAACTCCTGTGTTCCTTAGCAGGTTCCAACATGAAATATTTCATGTTTATTTTTCTGATCTGTTCCAACAGTCCACTGCTTCCTATGTAAATATTTTATTAGATTTAGTATCACTACTATATCTCAATTGTCTAAACCGATTCCCTATGCATAAAACTGATCAGTAACATTAATAGAAAGCTCACTCACTATAGCTTATTCTAAACACCAATGATGGTTACTTTACTAAAATTAAGCATGGCTTACCAAACCAAGAATATCACAAATGGCTTCATATATCATATACAAATGGCTTCAGTTCAATGCTCTATATAAATATACTTTAAAAAATCTTGAAGGAACTATGAAAGAAGCCTTATTACATATATCCCCTTATTTTGCATTAAGTGGTTTCCCTTTTTAGATTTGTGCAAATCTAACTTGTAAGTAAAGAAATTAGCAAAAATTTTCCAGATCGCAGTGTATTGAAAATTAGCCCATAGCATTTACCAGTTTCACCTTGGGAAGAAAAGAAAAATAAAATCTGGTATTATTGAATAATACTTCTATTTTTAAAAGAATTTGTTAATATCTATATTCAAAGAAAAGAATTATATCCCAGTATTACTGCAATTTATAACCTTTATGCCACAATCACTACTAGAACCTGTAAATTTCTAAATCACAAGAATTTAAAATGTTAAGTGTCTTGAATTTTTGAAAAGAGATTTTGAGTAAAAGCATGACAAGAAAATATATAGTTTCTAAAATATTTCCTTTACTTGAAGAGGGATATTCTCTATGAAAGAGGATACTAATTCTAAAGGCACAGAAATAATTAGTGACTAATGGTAGATACCTTAACTAGTTTTAGTTATAGTGATATCTAAATTAAAAAAAAAAAACTTTCTTCCTTCCTGCCTCCCTTTCTTATGTTTTCCCTCTTCTATCTAATAATTTAAATAAATTAGTCTATGCCACATACATGCTAGCTAGACCAGCATTTTCTATGAAGTAAGATGATAAAGGTGACTTAGACTCCTAATTTTTGCAGCCAAATAAAAATTAGCTTTAATATTTAGTCACAATATTTGAAATTTAAGTGTAAGGAACCAAATTCTGAAACTCAGAAATTCAGTTTTACACACACACACACACACACACACACACACACACACACACACACACACACATATATATATATATATATATATATATATATATATACACACACACATTATACATTATATATATAATGTGTGTATTGGGGTGTATATATTTGTGCATATATATATATGCATATGTGTGTACATATAGGCATGTGTGTACCTCATCAATGCTCCTGCATCCATTGCAGCACAGAACTGGGCTTATTGGTGTGAGTAGCCACACCCAATATTGTTTCCTTTAAAAATAGAATATTCTTTTTTCTTTATTTGCAAATGGAAATACAGGTACGTTATAATATTGAAAAGCAATGTTTTAGATAGCAAAATTAAAGAGTTAGCATGTTCAAAGAGATAATCAAGTTGTTATCAGTTATATGATTACTTAAATGAATCATTTTTAAGGTGTTTAAAATGATTGGTTTGAACAGGCCCTGTTAGAAATCAACTTATAATGGAAACACTGATAGTAGGTGATTAAGTTTCCTTTGTTCTCTTATTCTACCATCACTCAATAGTTTATCTTCAATATTACAACCTTTAGAAAATATTTTCTGTATAAAATAAATTAAATATTTGGTTTTATTTCTTTTGACAACCTAAATATAAAAGAAGTTTGACAAAAATCTTGGCATATTCTGAAAAAGAAAAAATAACAATTTTATCTATTGATGCCTCTTTAAGACATTTCCTAACAATATTAGAACATATGTCCTGCCTCTCATCCTCATCATTTAATAAATATCAGGATATCTTAATTCAAATAGCAGGAGAATAGAATCCCAGAATAAACTGAAAATTTTTCTTTCATGAAATAGTCACCAGAGGGTAATTTAATTTTTCTTATTTTCCATCTCCATGGATACTAACATTTGGTAATGAATGGTATAGATCAAATTATTTCTTTTTAAAATACACACAATAGAAAATTGGATATCTTATATGCCATAGAGTCTCATGAAATGCATAAGTGAAGAACTGACCATCTAGATGTCATAGAATATCATTCTGTGACAAAATATTGTTGTGAATTTAGTATTTACTGAGTCTCTTTAAAGACCAGATACTTATATTATTATAATACATATAATATAATATAATATAATATTATTATCACATGTCCACCTTCATCCACTTTTCGTGGGCCTCATTACCCTAAATTCTTTGAACGTTCTGTTCTCTAAGGCCAACTTCATTCCTTGGCCCAAGAAATTACTCCTTGCCTCATCTGAATGACAGGTGAACCCTGTGTCATTTTGGGTTTAATCATTTATGATGTAGCCTTAAAGACCTGTCCAAAGGACATCCTATGTCTTCTCCTAATGCACCTAGAAATTCTGCATCCTTCCCTAAAGCTCAGCACAAACAGTCACCTTGCTCTTTCAGATCATTAAGCCAATGGAGAGCTTTGTCCTTCTAGAAGGCTGTCCCCTGATATTAACACCATTATAGTATCCATGGCTCCATTGAAATGCTGCTTTTCATGGGAGGTTTCAATATGAAGCATTCTTCCCTAGGATCCGCCTATCAAAGTTATAAATGCATTGTGATCAATAAGACTATATAAATGCCAATGTCTCATAAGATCAAAACAGGATGATTGGCACCTCCTGATGTGAATGCCATAGGACACAATGCCTTCCGTGAGTACTTATGGATAGCCTTACTCCGTGTGGCAGCACATAGGATTGTGCATAGAACATGACTATTACCCCTTTTTTTGCATTTACCAAGCTACACCTTTTACCATTATTTTAGCGTGCTCCCATTGTGTTTATAAAGTCTGGTTTCCGTAGAACAGCATGCAACATTATTCAGGCAGCAACCTCACACCTCGTGTTCATTGCATCTCTGCATGAATTGTCTGTGTCAGATGACTGCCCTATACCCCTTGGGTTTTGTGTAGATACTCTGGTATGTTGGCACCACGAGAGAAGAGTCACCTGCTGACACATCTCTCAGAATGTGTCTGTGTCTTGAAGCAGTGAATGTCTACATTTTACTTTCCTTGTGCCGGTATCTACAATTGCTTTGGGCTTGTCTGACATTTCTCTCCTTTCCATTCTGGGAGAAAAGTGACATGAAAAAGAGAACTTTTCTTATACTTACACACAGAATATTCTATGACACAGAGTGATGGCAAATATTTTTGTTAATAAATAAAATTAGCAGGGCGTGGTGGCACACGCCTTTATTCCCAGCACTCAGGAGGCATAAGTAGGAGGATTGCCATGAGTTCAAGGCCACCTTGAGACTACTGAGTGAAGTCCAGGTCAGCCTGGGCTAGAGCGAGACCCTACCTCGAAAAAATAAATAAATAAAAATATTTTGTTGCATCATGAATGCTTCAAACTTACATACATATATATATTAAAAGTAGTATTGGGATGGAGAGATGGCTCAGCGGTTTAGGCACTTGCCTCCAGTGCCTAAGGCCCCTGGTTCAATTCCCCAGGACCCACATAAACCAATACCAGTAGGAGGTGTCCCTGGTGTACTCTCTCTCTCTCTCTCTCTCTCTCTCTCTCTCTCTCTCTCTCTCTTTCTCCTTTCTCTCTCTCTGTACCTCTCTGCTTGAAAATGAATAAATAAAATATTAAATAGTAGTATATGTTAACCTATGCAAAAGCTACTTATGAAATCTGACTCTTTTTGTAGTTGTTTTGATAAAATGATAAACAAAGGCTATTACTCATCATCACAGGTTTTTGAATAACTAGAATTTTATAATTTTAAAAATTTAGCATGAGTTTCAATTAAAAAAAAGATGAGTGAAGGAGACTTCATTTTCTTATAAAAAGGTTAGTTTTAGAATAAAATTAATTGCTTGAGATATTTCAAATTTGAGACCTCAAAGATATCAAATTTGGAATTGTCATTTGAAAGTGGTGATTTATAACACTTCTACTTTTTAAAAATCAAATTAATTAGTAGAAGCTAATTAGAATATTTTAAGAGCACTCCTTTTTCAGTTTTGGGGACAGAACCTCACAATCTATTTAGAAATTTTTCTGTGACAAAGGAGCCCCCAGTGGTCGCTGTGTCTTGGTTGTATTGGTTAATTTTCTCATCAGTGAGCCAAATTACTAGAGAGAAACAAACTAAGAAAGGATTTTTTTTTTGTTTTTTTTTCCCCCACTTTCAGTACATCCTGGTGAGGAACACAAGCAGCACTGGCATCTCACATGACAACCCAGAAGAGGCAGAAGGCTCTGGTCAAATCTAGAGAGAGTAAATGCCTTCAAGTTCCAACACTAGTATTCAATACCAGCAACTAGATTCCATTTCTAAAAGGTTCCATAGGGCTGGAGAGATGGCTCAGTGGTTAAGGCACTTGCCTTCAGTGACTAAGGCCCTGGGTTCAATTCTCCAGGACCCACATAAGCCAGACCCACAAGGTGGTGGCCCTGGCTTTCTCTCTCTCTCTCTCTCTCTCTCTCTCTCTCTCTCTCTCTCTCTCTCTCTCTCTCTCTCTCTCTCTCTCTCTCTCTCTCTCTCTCTCTCTCTCTCTCTCTCTCTCTCTCTCTCTCTCTCTCTCTCTCTCTCTCTC
>PVHP010015459.1:0-37407 GCA_004024765.1 Zapus hudsonius
GAACGATGTTTTTGTCTGTACAGAAGCTTTTGAGTCTGATCAGGTCCCATTGGTTAAGTGACTGTTGCACTTCCTGGGCTACTGGAGATTTACTCAGGAAGTTATTCCCTATTCCTATCTCATGTAGGGTTCCTCCTACTTTTTCTTTCAGGGTGTTCAGGGTTACAGGCTTGATATTGAGGTCTTTGATCCATTTGGAATTGATCTGTGTGCATGGTGAAAGCAGTGGGTCTATTATTTCTTAAAAATCTAGTTTACTTTTTTTTAATGTTCGTTTTGTCAAAGTTTAGAATAGTGACCCTTGCTTGTTTCCTGGTTCCATTTGCTTGGAATACCTTTCCCATCCTTTCATCTTTGACGGTGAGATGTGTTTCTTGAAGCTGCAAAAAGATGGATCCTGTTTCTGAATGAATCCTCTGGTCGGTATTTTTGGAGAATTGAGGCCATTAATATTCAAAGTTATTATTGGATGATGTGTATTAATTTCTGTCATTTTGTTGCTTTTGGAGTGTCTTTTTTTTTTTCCGTCTTCATATACTCAGCAACTACCTAACACCAGTTAATCTTCCCTGGATCCTCTTGGATGTGTTTACCCTTCTCTTCTGTCCTACATAATCCATTCAGTAGACTCTGCACTGCTGAGTTAGTGCTCATAAATACATTTTGTCTGCTTTTAGCATGGAAATTTTTCTTTTTCTTCCAATTATGACAGTCTTGCTGGGAATAGAAGTGTGGCTTAGTAACTGTGGTCTTTTAGAACTTGAAAGAAAGCATTCTAAGCATTCCTGGCTTTCAAAGTTGCTATTGAAAAGAAATCAGCTATTATTCTGATGGGTCTGCCAATTAATGTGAAAGGTCACATTACTGGGTGCTTAAGACCATGCAGGTGGCCACAAATTCACCTTTATTCTCTTCATGGTTAAGTTCAGTGGAGGCTCTTTAGGGGTTACTTTTAGAGACACAGGTGGAGTCACATGACTCCTGTAGTTTCCTTTGACAGCTTGTATCATCTGCTGTGATGAGTCATGGTCTCACTGAACATGTGGCGTCCCTGAAAAACACTGAGGACATGTTTTCTGTGTTGACCCTCCTTTTCTTAGAATGCACCCTGGCTTAGAGCCCAAACTCTGAGGTTCCCATGGCCTCTCTGACCAGGAGGACAGGTGGCTTACAAATGCTACAGGACCTATTTACAGGTATAGCATCCCACGGGACTAAGCTGACCTGGGGATTTTACTCCCCATATTCTCTTTGACTTTATTCTTCATGTATTATTGTTGAACATCCAGAAGGCCAGTTCCTTATATACTCAAGAAGGAATTGTGGTTTAAAATTTAGCTATTATAAACACTTAGACAAATCTTGACAGGGATAGTTTTTAAAATAAACCTTGATCATCTTAAGACTCAATTTCCTAATTAGAAGCCTGAAACAGTGCAAACTATTATCAATTATCTTGTTAAAGCACAATCTTTGCTATTTATGCAAGGTTTTGTTACTTGCTGTTATGTGTTGTTTCTGAGTTTTAACTTTCTTTCCCAAAAACACTTTATTTATTTATTTGTTTGTTTGTTTGTTTGTTTGTTTGTTTGCAAGCAGAGAGAGATAGAGAGAATGGGCATATCAGGGCCTCAGGCCACTGCAAACAAACTCTAGATGCATGAACCATTGTGAATCTGGCTTTATTATTGGTATTGGGGAATCAAACCCAGGTCATTAGGCTTTGCAGGCAAGTGCCTTAACTGCTGAGCCATCTCTCCAGCCTTCTAAAAACTTTTTAATTTGGAATTTTTAATATATGAACATCCTATAATTTGATTATAATCCCCTTCCATTACCTTCTTTTGCTCCCTCCTCTCCTGCCCCCATTCCACAGAATCCCTTCTTCTATAAAATCAGTCCTTCTATTTTGCTTAAAAATGTTTTTATTTATTTGTGAGGAGAGAGAGAAGGAGAGGGAGGGTACACCAGAAGCTCTTCCCAATGCAAATGGTGCTTGAGCCCTTGTGCCTCTGTCTTTATGTGAATACTAGGGAATTGAGCCCAGCCAGTAGGCTCTGCAAGCAAGTGTCTTTAACCACTGAGCCATCTCTCCAGCTGATGCCTCCTTTTACTATCCTCCATTATCCCTGTCAAAGCGTTGTGCAGAACTTGTGGAGGTAACAACTGTTTACAGCTGCTGTGCCTGTCACTTCACGTCCAGAGGATAGTGCCCAAAACACTCCTCTGTAACCGCTAGTGTTTCCCTTCTTTCCACCTTCTTTTCCCCGATGTTCCCTGAGCCTTGGAGTGTGTGATAGAGAAGTCACATTTAGCACCAAGCTCTCAACTTATTCTCAGCACTGTGAGGAGTTCTGAGTCTCCCTATTACTCGACATTATCTGCAAAAATAAACTTCTCTGACCAAAATGCAGAGCAGTGCTAACCAATGAACAGAAACATAAATATTTAGGTGGAAATTTAATGGGCACCAAAAAAATCTATTTAGCCAAACAACAAAAGTAGGTTCCCCACTAGGGCCTATAGCCTCTCCAGCCACAGTCAACTAAGTTTTCAGTACCAGGCTTGAATTACCTCCCATGGAGTGAGCCTCAACTCCAGTCGGGCTGCAGTTAGTTACTCCCATAACAGCCTTGCCACTATTGTACTAGGACATGTCTCTTCTATTTTAAAAAATTTTTTCATTTTTTATTTGGGCACGTGTGTGTGTGTGTGTGTGTGTGACTGTGCTGGGCAATTTCTTTCCAGACCTTCTCAGGCCGTGTGTTCCTGTGACAAAATGAAAGCTGTTGCCATGCTGTTGCTGTCGCCCCTTGGTACAGTCCTGTAGGTGGACAGCAGTGAAAACAGCTCTTTTCCACCTTACTTACTAGTGACACTTTCCATGGGACAACCTTGAGAAAGAGTCGCAGTGACCACATGACTGGCCACATCCCTGGTCACAGAGGGTGAGGCTCCTCATCCCCAGCTCTCCGGGGGGCGGGGGGATGGCACCATCTGTTCCCCTCTGT
Organism: Zapus hudsonius; assembly: GCA_004024765.1. NCBI lineage: Eukaryota > Metazoa > Chordata > Mammalia > Rodentia > Dipodidae > Zapus > Zapus hudsonius. Next base: position 3,012 of record PVHP010015459.1, read on the forward strand.
CACCACCAGTTTTATGCCAATCACAACTGAGCCAGTTTGGTTCATGGGGAGCGGCACACTGAGGCGGAGCCACGTGCTCCTATGAAACCAGGACGTTTTCTTTCTCTTACTGAGCTGTTTGCCGGATCTCTGGATCTCAGAGCGGCTCTGTTTGGCTCCTGTTGCTTTCCCCAGTCTTCCGCTATCACTCACCTCAATATGCAGCTAGATGCCTGGTGTTTCCTTTCTCTTTGTGGAGGAGGCAGGTGGGACCTGGGCATCTCAAGTCAGCCTTCTTACGTCCTCCAACAACTTAGAAAAACTAAGAAGCATAATCTTTTGTGAAATGATATGTAGAAGAGTTGGGTGAGGTGGTCAGTGAAGAAATCAGTAGTGCTTACCCTCTTTTCTCTATTCTTTATTCAAACAACTTAAACAGCTGCCCTTTGTAGCTCATGTGAGAGTGTAAATTGACCAATGTCTCAAGGTCAGCTTGATAATTAATGAAAAGCTTTAGAATTTTGTGTGCCAATTAGAACCAGAAATTCACTTGTGTTTTTTTATTTATTCTCAAGCAGAGAGAGAGAGACAGAGACAGAGACAGAGACAGAGACAGAGAGAACCAGGGCCACCACCTTGTGGGTCTGGCTTATGTGGGTCCTGGGGAATTGAACCCGGGGCCTTAGGCACTGGAGACAAGTGCCTTAACCACTGAGCCATCTCTCCAGCCCAACACTTGTGTTTTTTTATAGCAACAATTTACAATGAATGTTTATTCATTGAGACGGGAATTTCATATTTTACTCATTTATGACACTGTTAGATTACAATGAGAACTAACTAAAATGTTCCAAATCAAATCGATTTCAAGAACTTCAGATAATTTTAGCTTCCCCTTTCTTTTCCCGTTAGTCAACGTTCTCTTCTGGGGTGTACAATTGGACTGTGTAGAGCAGTCTTTCTGCAATTAGATTATAGGTCTGCGTTCTACTGTGGAATGACCTTTGTAGTAAGAGGATTAATAAAAATCAAGAATACCCAGCTTCATGCTCTCATTTTCATCTGCTTCTTGGAAGTGAAGAGACGTAACAAGCCTGGGACCCTATGAGTCGCTATATGGATAAGCACCAACACCTTCCTTGGTCAGTTGGTTAATTGAGCAAGAAATAGCGTGTTTTGTTTGAGCTGTTATGCATTTTTGGATCTATTTATCTGTAGTTAATCCACAGTTTACATGCAATGTCTTGAACTGCTCCAGAAGTGACTTAGTCACTTATTCAAGTCTTGCCTGTGAAGCAGAGTGTAGAGTGTGCTTTCTTTCTGGTCAGCAGGGTTTGACAGTGGGCTCAGATGAGGTACCTTGTTACCAAGGAGTTGAACCTGGGAGCCATTCACTTTATTTCCTTATGCTTTGTGCTGCTGAGGAAGGATCACACCCAGGCCTGTGCAGGCTGGGGCTCTACACTCCCCACTGCAGGGAGGATGCGCTGCAAACATTCTGTTTTCAGCGGACACTCACTCTTCCTTCTCACCAGCCAGCTAAGATTCTTTACTGAGAACCTTCGTACATCACCATACTGTAACGTTGTCATAATCCCTTCCTGTTACCTTCCTTTATCCTCCCCCATCCCACTCCCATTCTACGGAACCCTCCCCTCCTCTTTTTGACAATCCTCCTAGTTTGATCTCTCTTTTTGCCCTCCATCAAAATATTTATTGATGGGCCCAATACTGTGCAGGTCGTGGGGTTGCTATGAAGTCATGAGTGCACCAGTCACTTCCTATCTGGAGGATAGCATCCCACAGTTCTCCCCATTCCCCAACTCTTATTTATTCAGTCTCTTCTTCTGCAGTGTTTCCTCAGCCTAGGAGAGATACAGAGATGTTTCCTTCAGTGCTAAACTCGCAACAGCCTCCTATTCTCAAGCTATTGGATGAGATTTGAGAATCCCCAGCCCTCTGCATAAAGAAGCTTGTCTGGTGAGAACAGCATTACTACTCTTTCCTCTGCAATGTTTCCTGAGCTCTGGCGAGTGACAGAGGTGTGTCATCCAGTGCAGAGCACTCAACTGTCACTTCTTCTCAGCGCTTTGACGAGTCTTTGAGTTCCCAGTAGTCACTCTCATCTGCAAAAAGAAGCTTCTCTGAGCAAAAGTGAGAGCAGCCCTGATCTATGGACATAAGCATCAATATTCAAATAGGCACAGTGTATCCATTTATCCAGAGAATCTTGGTAGAACCCCCACCCCACCCCAGGACCACATCTTCTGCTCACTTTCTCTATCATTCATTCAAAGTTCTTTCCCACCAGGTCCTTAGTGAAGACACTGGATTCAAGTAAGTTCTTGGAAGATACCAACCATGTTTCTCTGCTTCTCACTTTCTGTTTTGACCTTCTCAGCCATGTAGTCAAAAGCTTCATTGGTCGTTGATCAATATATTCTTCCACAATGAAATTAATGCAGCTCTTAGACCTTGCTGATGTCATGGCTATCGATGTCCATGCTTCCTTGACGTTGAGGACCCTGTGGTGTAACGGGGAGGTGGGAGCATGCCAAACAGGCTGCCATTTTTAGCCATTTTCTTTCTTGCAGTATATCTGGATGTGGTACCCATTGTTGCCTAAGATGAAGGTCCCGATGGTGGAAGTGATGTAATTAATTACATGTGTTCAGAAGGGCTAATAAGACGTTTCATTCACCATGCCAGTAACCAGGAAAACCAATGTCATATCCAAGCTGAACAAGTTTGGATTTCATGAGCATTTCAGATATCAGCCTCATTGGGAAAATGCTTTGGCCCAGTTAAGGGCCATTTAAGTCCTGAAGGAGTTCCTCTTACATGTTCTGAAATAATGAAACCATTAATGTAATGCCAAAGAAGAATGTTTAACAATATAGAAATATTTTGTGATACATATCTTAGTAATAAAGCAAGTTATGATACAGTGAGATCCTACATTTGTAAGTAAAACTATGCATTAATTTGTTCAGCAAATAAACAATAAGGCTCTTCCATCCATATGCTAGGCATGATAGATGTTGGGGTGTGTGTGTGTGTGTATGTGTGTGTATGTCTGTATGTGTGTGTGTGTCTGTTAATGGAGATTCTAATTTTACCACTTTACATTTTGTAATTAACATGTATTGATTTCCTAAGAAAATACCACTATTAAAGTGAATATTTTTGAATTATAAGAGAAGACTAATGTTATAACAATAAGATTGTAATAAAGTAAACTGAAAAAAAAACCACGTGTTATTTCGGTCTCGTGTTCCACTGTGACTATATACCCTTCACTGTTGATTTCCTTTTGCTTCCATTTCACTATTAAAAGGAACAGATGCCTTTCACATCACATGGATGTCGTGGAAACGTGCCAACCATTTTCTTAGCAACAGAACTCCTGTCTTCTGCACTGTGCATGTTAACTAAAGCAGCCCGTCGATGGCTTAAAATAAACCTGCCTTTTTCCATTTCGCGTTTTGATCAAATGAATGTAATTTTATTTGCTGATGAATTTAGCTCAGCTTCAGGGGAATTTTTCTCTTCTTCCCCGGGTGGCTGGAGAATCAGAATTGTCAAGCCAAAGAATGAGGGAGAGAAAGACAGTCTGGTGTTTCCATGGGTAAAGTAAAAGTATTCTTGTCAGTTTCACCCTTGCCCCTCCCGTGTCTTTTACAGGCTACAATGTTGATTCAAGCTTAAATTCTCCTTTGGCATTATGATGTGTGGGTTGCTTGATTAAGCGCATTAGTTTAAATGACTGCTCTGGTGATTGCTATTGTTATTATGTGAATGCTCCTGTCTTATTTCTCTCATTTCTAGCTCTTCTATATGCTCTAAAGTTAATGAGATTCATCCCACAGATAGTAGACCCTGTCCTGAGGTTCAGAAGTAAAAGGACTTGACGATCTGTAATTTGGTTATGGGAGAAGGTGTTCATTATCAGCAATGAAGGAAGTCAATATTTTCATAAGTGATTGCAACTTGGAATAAAGGGCTGCTGTATTTGAATATAAATATATATTTCTGTGTCTATATGTGCATGAAGAAGATATTTAGTGCTCAAAGGAGTATTTGTTCAATAAGAACACTTGAAAGTTTCTTTAAAGACTAACAGCTTAAAAACAAAAGCAAACGCGCAGTTAAACCGGCATCACATATCTACCAAATCAATGGGCAGAAGAGGGTTTGACTGAACACACGAAGTCCAAGCAGGTTCCCATCGTCTCCACTTGTCTCGTGTGGGAGCTGACAGAGGAAACCAGCGCTCATAGCAGGCTGCAGCACTGTGTCAATTTCCCCCAGAGCAAAATCCTAAATGCTCACCATCACCGAGCAATAAAGGTGATGTGTGAGCTGCCTAGTTTTACGTTTTTCCTCCTGGGAATTAAAGACACAATAAGTATAAAACATATTCCTGATAAATCCGCTCTTTCAGACTCCTGCTCTGCTTATATTTTAGGAAATAAATAAGCATCTTTATATGATCTTTAACATTAGATATAACCCATGTGAGATTGACAGGTATGTGTGTGTGTGTGTGTGTGTTTGTGTAGTACTGTGCTGTGCTAGGGTTGTGTGATGTGTGGTTTGTGCACATGTTTTTGCAGATGCTCTGCTTCATCCATGTGCCTGTGGAGGCAGGAAGAGAGCAGCAGGTGTTTCCTTATTGCTCCTGGAGACGGAATCTCTCCCTAACCTAGAGCTCTCAGAAAGCCCAAGTGATTGTCTGGCTCCCCCCACCACCAAACCATCTCCCAGCTTGATCAATGGACATGTTACATTCAACATTGTAAAAGAGCTAGCTGTGCTCACATTTTAATATTCTTTTGCTTTAAGTCTGAGTTCTTCGTTGCTTCATCCAGGTCCACTTTGGAATATGTCATCACCTCTTTCAGGCTTATTTATGTTGGAAAGAATTAACGTGTTTTCCAAACTTTCCAACTTAGTTTTCTTTTAGAGACAGTCTCCTGTAGTTCAGGCTGGCCTCAAACTCACTATGTAAATGATACTAACCTTGAACTCCTGGTCCTTCTGTCTCCACCTCCTGAAATTACACCGCCCCATACCACACTCAGTTTAATTTCAAGTTCAGAAAATCTCACTCCAATATAAGACTCAAATATGTCCCCTGTGTGTTTGTGCCTCCAATCACCACGCATCTGAGAATAACCTTGAACTTCTCATCCTCCTGCCTCCTCTTCCAGAGTGCTGGTTTTATAGACATGGGCCATCACAGCCAGTACGTGCATTGTTGGGGACTGAATCCAGGGTCTTGTTCATGATAGACAAGCACTCTTCCAAATGAGCTGTTGTCCCATCCCCCAGTACATCTAAGTTAAAGCTCGTCTCCTCCATTGCTCTAGCACATTTCAAATCTCTCATAGCCACGTGTGGCTAGTGGCTACTAGAACAATAACACAGATTTAGAATTCTTACATCATTATGAGGCGTGACATTCGACAATGCTGGTCCAGAAGTTTAGGGAGGTAGTTTTTTAATGCACTTGATTTGGAGTTTATTACATTTACCCTTGCAATAAAGTCTTCCCTGAACCAATTTCGGTTGTACATTACTAAAAACAGGCTATTTTATTATGCTCTTCACATAGTGATTCAATTTCTAATTAGAAGTTGATGAAGTTCTTTCATTTACTACAGTATCATTTGCTCCACATTTTCCAGCTGCATTAAGAAGTTGAATTATCTCACAGAAGATAACAAAAGACAGGGAATTATTCAACAGTGTAGGAGAAATACACATAGATGAGGGATGTGTATGTGTGGGAGCCTGCCTGTGTGTTTTGTGTGTGTGTGCACGTGCGTGCATGTGAGTGCGTGTGTGCATGTGCATGTGTGTGCGTGTGTGTGTGTGTGTGTGTGTGTGTGAGAGAGAGAGAGAGAGAGAGAGAGAGAGAGAGAGAAAGTTAAGACCATGTGTTTCTGTGTATATAAAGTGAAATACTGGATGCACTCTGCTGGTCTCTTCTGTCCCATCAAGAAGGAACCAGTTAAGTTCAATGCCCATCACATACTTCTTGCCCACATAAAGGAAGTTTTGGAGAGATTTGTTTAAAGAGTTTTGAGGAGTAAAACATTATCAATGGCTCTTAAAGATTACATTTAGAAAAGCATACTGTTCACATTTCCTTGGGACTTTTAGTTATTTGACTAAACTTGTCATTAGTAAGATGGGCAGCTAATAATTGTGTGTGTGTGTGTGTGTGTGTGTGTGTGTGTGTTTTCAAGTTGTTATAGAGACCAGGAAGCCCCTACAATATGGCATCTACAAGTTAAAGATCCAGTAGAGGCTGTAGGTCTGTGTGAGTGCAAAGCCCTGTGTACTGGCCGGTTCTGATGTAGGTGGTGGTGTCTGAAGTCCCAGGGAACAACTTTGGGAAAATGAAAGATGAAATTGGCCTTTCCTCTGCATTGACCCTATTTTCCTATATTCAGTGGATTGGATGATACTACCTGGTGAAATGCCTTATTTCAGTACATTAATGCAAATGTTAATCCTTACCAAACACACCCTCACAGACAGACACCCTCACAGACACCCTTACACACTCACCCTCACACACTCACCCTCACAGACACGCCCTCACACACTCACTCCCAAAGTCATCCTCACGGAAGCAGCCAGAAATGGTGTTACCTTTAACTCAGTCAAATTGTCACATAAAACTAGCCATCATCTTCTCTCTCTGTGTATCCTATTTTAATACAGCCAGTTCCTAGATAGCGTTTTTCGTCTGACTAGAAAAAGAAATCTCATTTTTAGACTATCTGAGGCATTTGCTTCTCCCACACTTGGGTCGTAACCACTGTGGTTTTGGAGTCTGGTACAAGCCCAGCCTCAGGTATACCTTTTGTCCTCTCCAGGTATCAGGATCTGTCCAATAAATCTAACGCAGAGGGACGTGTTTATGACTCTGCCTGCTCTAATGCCAGAGCACAGCACCATGAGGAGGAAGTCTGCTGCTTTATGATTTGAACGTTTTCAATGGAAGGTGTTACTTGTGGCCACGGGGCCAGAAAATAAGAGCACCTGCCCCTGAAACCCTTTAGCTGCTAATCACATTTTCTTAATACCAGGGTATTTCAGAGAAAAATGTGTGCTGATAAAACTTTATCTGTTAGAAGAAGCTTGTATAATCAACCTGGCATCCCAGATACCTGGGATGCAAATATTTTTATCCCTGTTTTGCATTTATCGTCAAAGCACAGAGAGAGGAAGCAGCTTGTTCCAGGTCTCATATTCCTACAAGCTGGAGCTTGAGTCCGAGCTTGTCTTCTGGATTTCAGATTTACACATGACTCCGGTGGGCATCCTCCTCATTAAAATAAGTAACAATTGTTAAATGACCTTATGGCGTTGCCAGGACCCACGCCAAAGGCATTACATACACGAGCTGATTATCCTTAAAACCACCCTGTGAACTAAGCTTTCTCCTTGCTGTCCTGGGACTGGGGATATTAGAAACCTGCTACACAGTTTATGCTGCTGAAAATGTTGTAGCCAGAGCTTGATACCAAGTCTGTCTAAAATGTCACTATTCATCACCTACCTCCTCAGCTTCTCTTCATGGCCTCAACTGAGAGGTAGAGTCCCAGGAAAGGAAACTGACTTACGTGATCAATAATGGGTGAGGTTGGATAATGGTGTAGGTTTTTGCTGAAAATGAGAGTATTAAGATGAGTATTAGAAAAGAAAATCACTTAATCGTGAAATAAAAACAGGCTCCTGTACCAGCAGCCTTATTACTAATTTTTCTTTTGAGATCTAATTTTTGTCTTAAGCATGGTTATTTTGATTCTAATCCATTTGAAGCAAGTTTATAATTAAAGTGGCATTTATGATACTGGGCTTTTTTTTTAATGCTGATTAGATGGGAATGTCTAGGGCAGAAAAAGTCCCTTGGGATCCTGGCACATCCAGTGTCTTGATCACATGGCAGAAAGAAGCAGCTGAAATCCAGCTCTGGGCAGAGACAGCATGAGTCCCAGACATTTTTAGATGATCCACAGCAGAAGCCAGGGAGCTGAGTATTCTGGGAGATGCCCAACACTAGAGGCTCTTATTGGATTTTCATCAGTTGACCACGACAAAAAGACAAAGGAGGAAAAGTGACTGAAAGATCCTTAGGATGAGTGACTCATGTGGCAGTTAGTTATCTGCAGTTCAAACACAACTATTGCTAAACTGTGGGGTGTTCCGATTAAAGTCAGCACACAGGCGGCTGACATCCACGAGGTGTGATTTCTGAGCTCGTTAGAGCCTCCCCCACTTTTTAAAAATAACCGCTATGTCCCAAGTGGCAGGGTATGATAATAATGCCCTACCGAAATCAACTCTAAAGGAACCGATATGCATCTTCTTAATATTTTGGTCAATGTTATGTGTCAGGCTATATGGCTGCTATCTAAATGACCGCTGTAATAGTTGGACTTTTTTTTTCAAAGAATTAGTATTCTCAGTTCTTGCATTTCTAAAACAATGCCTTGCAACACATTGTACCAGAAAATGCAAATGTGAGCTTTCTACGGCCTTGCTGAAAAAATACCAGGAAAAACAACAACTCATGACTCTGTAATATGAACGGTTCTACAAGCGTCTAGAATTCCAGCATCCGGCAACAATACACTGTTGATTGAGCAGTTAAGATCAGGTTCCGGGTTTAAAGAAGATAGCTTTTTTTTTCTTTTTTTTCTTTTTTTTTTATAATGAGAGCCTAAAAAAAGTGCTCCTCAAATGACCAATTTTCCCAGATATTAACCATACTCTGTCCTCTGCAAGGAACAGGAAGGACTGGGCTTAATTTTAAAGAAAGATTGAATGTTCACCCTCATTTATTATTCCAAATTAGAATATCGTGTAGGGAATTAAAGACTTTGTTCTAATGCCCATTCTTCTCTTTATTTCATTCTGGGACCCTGATTATAGAATTTGGTATCCTGTAACTATGGTGAGTCTAAATATTGATGATGAGGCCATTAAGAATCTTCCTCCTGTAATATGCTACCACTTTATGTAAAGAATGACTCCAATCATAGAATTTTCTAGGTATTTGGATGAGAGTTTAAATCTATGGGGAAAACAGCAATTTTGTCCCACCACAAACAAATCAATCTGTGATTTGTGTATTGAGACTTCCCCATGGAGATTTAGGCAATTAAGAATTGGAAGCCCTTAATTAGGATAAGGAAAAAGAGCCAGCAATAGAGGGTGGAGAGTCTGATGAGCTACAGAAGGCTCTCTATGCATCAGCTGAGGCAGTGGAGATCAGCCCAACCCTCCCTGCTTTCATGATGCCTAGTCTTCCCTGGGCTTTCTCATGTCCCTCATCTCAGAGGCCCATTTTTTTCCCCACTATGGTTTGTGTAAAAGGAAGAGGGAATATCAGATCCAACACCTTCCAGAACTTGCACTGGGATTTTTCAGAAAGGTAACTTTTATGCTTCTTCATAATAAGCAAGAAAAATGACTTTTACCCCTCTCTTTGCCAGGCATCTCTCCGGCAGAGTGGTAACTCTTACCGTACCTTAGTGGTTTACATATCATCCTACTTAGAACAGTATCTCTAATCTCCAAATCTAAATCACTCCTGTTTTCTAAGCTGGAGCTTGAACCGTACCTCCTCCAGACAAGAATCTACAAATGAGACCCCAGTTCATTTTTTAATGCCATTGTGATTTCCTTGGCTATAAGTTGTTAGGTACTGAACAAAATACTAACAAGAAGTCTTCAGTTAAATGGAGTCATGGTGTGGCACCAACAAGAAATTTGTTTTTGAAATTCAGGAAAGCCAAAGTATAAGCAGATAGGGACAAAGGAGGCAGCATTATACATTTGAACAGTGAAGACGCCAAATAAAAGTCTGCATTTGGGACCCTAAAATACAAGAGTTATAAATAATTATAAATATAAATCAAGGGCTGAAGAGGTAGCTCAGCAGTTCAAAGAACTTGCAAACGACTGACAGCCTAGAGTTCAGAGACCCAGAACCCACATCAAATTGGAGGCAGTGGGGCATGTGTCTGTGGTACCAGCCATGCCCATGGCAATGGACGGTGGAGTCAGGAAGATATCAGACCTCACCAACCAGCTAGTCTGACATTTGCAAAAGAAATCAACAGCCCGAAGTTGTCCTCTGGCCTCCACACTGTGCTACGGCATGTGCACACACACACACACACACTCACCCACCCACACACTCAAAATTTTTAAATCTAAAAGTAAGGTTGAGTGAGAACATATATGGGAGAGTGTGTAACCGAATGAAAGTTACTATTTCTCCAAAGCAATAGAGAAAATAGAAATACTGATCTCTTATAATACAGGCTAACAACAGTAAAGTTCTTGGTGGCTTCCTGGGAAGCAAAAAGCAGCCTGATATTTGAGTTCCCATGCAGAATTTAGGAACTTTACCTTGATGCAGCACTATTACTGATTTCTCTAACTTTATTTCCCCTGCTACTGTTATTTTATGTATGACTCTGCAGGCATCTTGCTTATTTTCTGGCCTATGGGGAATAATTTTACCTAAAGATTAACATTAGTGATTTGAGCATAGTGCTTCTTGAATATTTTTATCCCTCTGCTTTTAAGACCATCCATTACCTTTATTCTGTTTCCTGCACGGATGTTATTCATGCTGTTTGCAATAATTTTCAGCAGAAAAAAAAACAGCTTAAATGCATACAGAGAGGCTTCCGTGAAACAGAGTGATCAAGGACATTTGTTTCTTGGATGTTGCTATGATTTTAAAATGAGAATATTATACCAAGGAAATACATAATGTGAGAGCAGGATCTATTTCACCACTATTGGGGATATTCAATATTTCCCCCAAAAATTTTGTTTTCTTTCCATTTTTTTAAGTTTCACAAGAAAATATTTATGCATTCAAATTTTTCTTCCTATTTATTGAGTTGTTTTTTTTTTATTTTTTTTTCTTATTGCTCCTTGCTGTCAGTTCACCTAAATATATGATTTCCAGATGCTTTATGGTTGGACTCCTGAGAGATAGCAATATCAAACAGGTTTATTTAGCCGTGTGATGAACAGGACTGCAGGAAGCCAGCAAAAGCTGTTAGCAGAAACCAGGAGGAGATCGTTAAGAGCATGATGAGCTGTGCCACACACACAGAGCACAAAGAAATTGCATTCCTGCGCCTCCATAGAGATATTAAGGGTGGGTAGCGGGATGCTGGGGAGCCCAGTGCTTCCAGAGGATGCTGGAAGCAGTGCTGGGAAGAGAGAGCTAGGGCTGCCTCGTCCCCAAGGCTGACAGAGCAGGACCACCACCCCCGGCTGCCTCAAGCTCTTCCTGCAGCTAAGCTAGCTTTAGATAAGAATTTATATTTTTTATAATCCAAAAGAGCCAGCATCTTCAGTGCTTGGGTGTTCTAGTCACTAGATCCAAAGACCAGATCAGCTACTGTGTGTGTGTGCATGTGTGTATATACACATACATATATACATATATATACATATATTGTGTATATATGTATATATACATATATACGTATATATGTATATGTATATATATTCAGAATATATATATATATATATATATATATATTCAGATAGCTGCAGGGTTGGCCCTTTCCCGTGATGCACCTTGATTTGCTGCATAGATTGGTTGCTTCTGGCATTCACAGCTCTCCTGAACAACAGGGGAGAAGAAATTCCAGGGGCCGTGGCCAGGCCAAATTCACAAATGATGAATGAATGTGGAAGACACATTTGGTGTCTCACAGACGTGCGATGGATAACAGCACTTAAAAAGTAACAGCTGGATTTGTGTTTTGAAAATTAGGGCTGAATTATTAATGGGGGAATTGGGACACTGGGAGTCTGGGAGGGAGATCAAGCACTTCATCTAAAACGAATGGGTTTTCTGCTTCACCTTGGGTTGGTGGCCGCCAGGTGGACTTGAGGCAGTCTGCTCCTGCCCCTGGTCTGTGACTTGGTGACCAGCTCTCAGCCAGAGCCTGCACAGAACAGCTTTTGTATTTATTGTGGGGATTTTGTAAAGTGTATTGTCCAATAAATCTCACGCTGTTGTGCTCATGAAGATATCAAGGAGAAATTCCTCCCAGACCTTAGAGACAGGAAGAGTGATGTTCTCTGGAGAAATGGTGCTATTTCCCCTGGAAGACACTGAATCTTGTCACTGGAAGGAAGGGGTTTCCTTCCTGCTTGGGTCCCCAGTGAGGCAAGCATTTGGGTTTAAAGTTAGAACAAGACCTTCAGGGGACATTCATTAGTGGTTCATACCTTGTTTTAATTTTAGTTTTATGTCCTCTCCTTTAGTGTACATGTTGCAGTGGAACTAGATAAACAATAAGCACATGTTCTTTTAAGTGATAAACTGCTATTTGAAAATTTTCCCAAGTGTCATTGTGGTTGTTAAAGAAAATGTGCCTGATTTTTAGGAGATGAACCCTGAAGTATAGATGGGAAGAATATGGCCGAGGCTGGGACCTGATATAAAGTATTTCCATGGCAATAAATGAGATCAGTGAGAATAGAAACATCTAGAAAACGGTAGAGTCCTGAAGCCTGCTTTGTTTTACTATTTTCTTAGTTTCTATGTATATTTACATTTTAATTAGTAAGTGCTTCCCTTCTTAAATCCAGTTTCTAATGCAGCAAGAGGCCAGGCTTTTTGTGAATGACAGGTAGGTTTCCATCAGAAATTACTTCATTTACTGGTTGTTAATATTTTCTTCCGAAAGTGGACTGTACATTTTCTTTTTCTCTCCCTGCCTTCTCAGCAGAAGCTTCGAATCATGAAATTCAAGTCAGAATGAAGGCAGTACATCTGAAATCAGAGATGACGTAAGTGTGCAGACTGCTCCGAAGCTCCCCCACTTCTGACCTCCATGTCTCCTGACCAGCTCCAGACCCAGGAACTTAGGGCCGATCTAGCCAAACTTGCATATCCTATTCACACTCTTCAAATTGAGTGTGCTTACTCTCTCTGGCTCCGTGTGGTTCCTTAGAAGACTTAATGGCGTGAACTAAGGATTGCAATGTAAATGAGTCTTAGGAAAGAATACATTGTGGTTAAAGTGTAAAAGTTTGAAAAGTCTGCTGGGTACCAAGCTGACTACTAAGAGAAATGTGGGTGAAACTCATGACATAGTCTCAGAAAGCATGTGTGAAACTGACAGAAAGAGGAGCTAAATCACATTGGCTTTTTCTCCATCTCTCGCTGATGAAAAGACTGAATGTATGTGCTTTGCTTATGGCCACGGAGAGCACAGGGGACTTCATATTTCCAAGTGCTTTCATGAACTGCTCAAGGCTGATTTCTCTGGACCTGATATTTTATTTCTTATCACCTGCTGGACCAAGGAGGATCCACAAGGAACGTTTCTCAAAATTGTCTTTAACAACTTCTGACTCTAAACCTTAGTCGTGATGTTAAACCCTTGGGTTCCTGAAAATAAAATGTTCTGATTGTTTCTGGCATTATCCACTAACTTCTACTTTCTACTTCCACATTTTACATCCTGGGAGCAGCCTTTTCTCTAGATAGAATGGTTTATTTAGTGCACAGCAGAAAGGCAGCCAGCTGGGCAGTAATCAGAGTATGGCCTGGAGCCCTAAGTATAATTTTTAGAAGACCCTGAAAGTGCTTTTCTTGCCACGATCTAAAATGGTAGTGTATCACTTACAAACCAGTGGTGTGGCCACTTGCTTTAGGGTTATTGAACCCTAAGGAGTTTTAAGTTCTGATTTAAATGCAGGGGAGATAGAAAACCAAGAGTCATTTTGATTTTAAAAAAAAATCAATGTTTCTCAAAAATGGATGATTTAAATCAGTATTTTTGTATTAAAGGCAGAATAAATATACAAATGATTAGCAGTACATTATATTTGTCCTTCCACTTAATGAGATAACCTCTAATTCTTTCCATGTTACTGCGAATGAGAGAATTTCATTCATCTCGTGGCTGAATAGATTCCATCCGCAAAGGTTCCACCAGCTAAGGATTGAGGATGAGGCTTAATCACCAACACATGAGACTATGGGGCACATTTTTTACATTCAAACCAGTGCATTCCGCCTCTGCCCCATAGATTCACACCAGGGCATGATGCTAAATGCATTCAGTTTAACTTTGAAAGTTCCCACAGTTTTTACCAGTCCAAATTCTGTCCAAAAGTTCAAAGTCCAAAGTCTCATCTGTGACAGACTTAACTAATAATGCCCTTTAAAATCAAAACACAAGTTTAAAACTTCCAACACAATAATGCCACACAGGCATGATGGTGCACACCTTTAATCCCAGCACTCGGGAAGAAGAAGAAGGAGGATCACCGTAAGTTTGAGGCCAGCCTGAGACTGCACAGTGAATTCCAGGTCAGCCTGGGGTAGAGCAAGACCCTACCTTGAAAAAATAAATAAATAAATAAATAAAATAAATAAATAAAGCCACAGAGTAAACAATTCCACCCCAAAAGGAGGAATGAGGGCACAGCAAGGAAAGATTAGATCAAACAGTACCAAAATCCAGCAGGGTAAATATCATCTCCTACAGCCTCATTGCTGGCACCTGGGACTCATGATGGCATCCCCTGGGCTCTGTAAAGCTTGGCAACCTCAACCGTGTACAACAAGACAGTTGTTTGAGATTTTGCTGTTTCATTGACATGTGCTTTTACTCCTCGCTTACTGCTGCTGTTGCTGTATGCATCACATCTCAGTAGTCACACTTGAATGCTTCTAGAAATTTCATTTCCCTTTTAATTTTTGTAGTTATGCATTAGTTATTTAGGAGCGTGATACTAAATTTCCATATATTTGCATACTTTCATTTTCTTCGCTTAAAAAAATTAATGAGGACTTGTTGCCTAACATGTATCCTACCCTGGAGAGTTTTTTTTTTTTTTTTTTTTGGTGAGATAAAAATGTATTTTGCTACTAAAGGATGAATGTTCTTTAAATGTCTGTTAGGTCCATTTGCTTTATAGTATAATTTAGCTCAGATACTTCCTGCTTGAATTTCCGTTGGAAAAATTTATCCACTGAGAAAATGATGTGTGATAGTCTCCCATTATTATTGTGGTAAAGTTCAGTTCTTCTTTTACTTTTAAAATATTTTTATTTATTTATTTGCAAGGAGAGGGAGAGAGGCATGTCAGGGCCTCTCGCCACTGCAAACAACCTCCAGATGTAAGTTCCACTTTGTGCATCTGTCTTTACGTAGGTACTAGGTAATGAACCCAGACCATCAGACTCTGCAAGCCAGCACCTTAACAGCTGAGTGATCTCTTTCATATCTAAGATTTCCTTGAACTATTTGGCAAGTTCCATGTTGAGTGCACATATATTTATAACTATGATATGTCTTCTTGCTAATTGATCCTGTTAGTAATAAACAGCTATATAATGGTTCTTTTGATCATGTATAATTTAATGCCACTTCATCTGAGTACAAAACTCCTGCTCACTTGTGATTTACATCTGTGTGATATATCTTTTTCCAACTATTCATTTTGAGTGTTTGCACTCTTACTAGTGAACTTTTATAGGCAGCTTATATCTGAGTCTCTCTTTTTTATTCAGTTAGCCAGACTATCTTTTAATTGGTTAATTGAATCCACTTGCATTCACTACCATTGTTAAATATGAGCTTCTCCTATCTGTTACCTGTATTCTGCTCATTTTATATATCTTTTGTTCCTTTCCACCCCTTATTTATTTTTGTGATTTGATTGCTATTTGTCATACTAAGATTTGATGATCTTCTCTTCCGTGTTTGTGTATCTGTCCTAGTCTATTTCTATGTGTTTGTGGTAGTTACAATCCTTCCATTTCTAGGGTGAGACTCTTTCAAATACTTTAAGGGTAGCCTGGTTTGATAAATTTCTTTTGTTTCTTCTGGAGACTTTATTTCTACTTCAATTTATTCTTCTTTTTTGCCTTTTTGTGGTAATGTCTTGCTCTAACCCAGGCTGACCTGGCATTTGCTATGTTGTAGTCTCAGGGTGACCTCGAACTCACAGCAATACTTCTACCTCTGCCTCCTGAGAGCAGGGATTAAAGTCATGCACCACCACACGTGGCTCTACTTCAATTATGAATTATATTTTTGTTTAGTTGGCAGGGTTTTTTTTTACTCAGTATTGTGAATATATCATCTTCTCTTCTTTCCTGTAAGGTTTCTGCTCAGCAATTTGCTATACACCTTATAGGCTTTTTTCCCTATGTGTGACTTGATATTTTTGCTATCTTTTGTAATCTTTCTTTATGCCTTGACATTTTGACATATATATATTAGAGAAGGACCATTTTGGATGAGTCTACTTGAAGTCCTTTAAGCTTCTGGAATCTAGATGTCCATATGTTGTAGTTTGCTTTCTTGTTTCTGTGACAAAGAATCCAACCAAAAAGAAGCTTGTGGAGAAATGGATTTATTATGGCTTACGGACTCAAGGGGAAGCTCCATGCAGACAGGGAAAATGGTGGCATGAGCAGAGGGTGGACATCACCTCCACCACAGCACTGCAAACAGCAGCAGGAAGGTGTACCAAAGATGGCAAGAAAAGGCTGGTTTATAACCCCCCATAAGTCTGCCCCCATCAAGACATCTCCAACAAGGTTCTAATACCCAAACAGCCATCAACTGGAGATGGACCATTCAGAACCCATTTGTTTGTGGGGGATCAAACCATCATACCTGTCCCTATCCTCCACAAACTAGTAATCATACATTATGTAAAATGCAATGCTCCAAAAGTCCCCACAGTTTTTACCAATTCTGATGATATTCAAACATCTTTCAACTGAGTCATAATACTAAAACAAACAAAAACAAAACCCATAGTGGCACAGAACATTCATACTGCAAAAGATGGCATTGGGCATTAGCAAAGACAGATTGAACCAATTCAAGAGTTAAATAGACAGGGCAAACATCAAACTGTAACTCTAAGTCTGATAATTCTAACCAGTTACAAGTCTCCTGGAGTTCTAATTCCACCCCTCTAGCTTGGCTACTCAGAGTCGGGAACAACTTCATCTGGTGCTGGCAGCTCTCCTTGGCAGCCATCCCATAGTCCTAGCATTCAGTGGGTGTCCACTGCAACCAATGGTTCATCCTGACTTCATTAGGTTTTCATGAAGGCAATCCAACACACCTGCTTCACACAGCCCATGGCTATTTTCAAAAACAAAACTGTGTTGCAAATCCAATACCATGTTGCAAAGAAACACCCACAAAGGGTGAATATGGGCTTCTCAAGAAAGAGTCACAATTTAGGATTTTAGATAGCTCACTCTATAGACAACTTTTAACAGAGGGGAGGATCATTTATCAGTGACAGGGGTTATTGACTCAAGAAATGGGTGGGTTTTTCCCAAAATAGGGTTTATTCCCCTTTTTGTCTTTAGTGGAGTTTTTGGATATGGCACGGTGGCCGACCCATGGTGGGACCAGGCAGTTCTGCAGAACTAAAATATTGGAGGTGTTATTCTCATGAAGCAGTGGATTATCAGTTGTCACCACAGTGGTTTAGGTTGGTCCCAGCAGGTTTGGGGTAGTTTTTCAGTAATATGATTCCATCATTCCTCAACTTCTAGTCACCGTGTAGCATGTCTCTTGTTTTCCTCATGTCTTCTTAGCCTACCTCAATTCTCCACACAGGAGGTGAGAGTCATGGCCAGGCTGGCCTCACATACACACTCAGCTCTCTTCTTAAAATTGAAAACATTCTGATATTTTGGCCCTGATTACACATTTCAATACCTTATTCTTTCTAATGTCTTGGTGAGTGATATTAATGCAAAAGGACAATCTTGGGAAAAATAATCTTTGGTCTCCAGTGACTTCTTTATGGACAATCAAAAATGTTAATTATTTGAGCAGAATGTTTTTCAAGTGGAGCTGCAATATTTTAAATGAGGAGTGATGTCCACATTGCATCCCTGAACACTGAAGCAGATTGCTCTGTGTTCACAAGGGAAATATGGTGATCACTGCTAGAACACATTCTCTGCCATTTTTTGTTGCTTGGCTTTATTATAGCGTAAGAAAAAGATCTTTTCAGAGATAATAATATTTCTTACAATATTTTAGATCAAGAAAGTTATGGTGGTTCTTGCCTGTAATCCTTGTAACCTGGGAGAGGGATTGTCAGAGCTTTGAAGCTGCTACATAGTGAGTTCCAAGCTAGCCCAGGCTACAAAGTGAGACTGTGTCTCAAAACAAATAAACAGACAAAATATTTATATAATGTTAGCAAGTTATGGTGGTACATGATTCCAGCACTTGGGAATTGGAGACAGGAAGATAAGCTGCTCCAGGTCACACTCAGCTACATGAAACCACATCTCTAAAACCAAACCAAAACAAAAAAAAAAAAAACAAAAACAATTTTTTAAAAAAAATGTTAACTGAGAAGAGGTTTTGAAACATAATTCTTAAAAATCAACAGGTTGATAAATCAAGTCAATTCTGGATTTGTTGAACACCTGGATTCAATCAATATTAAGGAATTTAAGCATAGAGAGATTAAGGAAATGGGACTTTTATTTAAAGTCCCAAAATAGAATTTAATGCAAAATACTCTTGTCTTCTGGGGCAAAAATGAATGTGTCAGCACTGTAAACAGACAGTGTGACACACACTAGTCCTTATGATCGACCAACTGAAGGGCTTGTTACCCGCAAGACAATAGAAAGAAGCACTTTTCAAATTGGTGGACACATTGGTGGACACGTAGACCTGAAAGAACTGGGCTGGGTGACCTTAAGGATCCACATGTCAGCCTCCATGGTGACCCCTCTCCCTAAACGCCCACCTGCCTATGGATACCTCTGATTGTTTCTCCCACTTTACCCAAGAAGACCAAACCTTTTGCTCTCTTGCGTCTGACCATCACACGTTTTTTCATGGTGTATTCAAGTATTATTGACCCTAAGAGATGACTGAAGATCTAAGATATCGGCAAAGAAAATAAATGATTAGTAAGAAATATTAGCATGACAATTTGTGAAATGACTTATCAGAAGCTTTTCTTTATCACAGAATGCGAATATTTAACTGTAGAAAACAGACTTGTTGGCTCCATTTGGCTAAGGCTCCATTTGCCTTCCCACTGGGTGGATTTAGGATTTGCAGTGAAGGGTTTGACCTTGATGACCGTGTTTCAGCTGCACATTTGCAATGTCAGGGAGAAAGAGCTGCAAATGTTTGTGTGTGCTCCTACCAAGGTTCTCCAGAGAGATGGTGATGCAGCAGACATCTTTTTCTTTTCACATATACACAAGTCTCCTGCTCGCTCTGACTCTCCTGTCATTTTTTTGCTTGAGCATGCTTAACATTGCTGTGCTCCGAATAATACATGAAGCAACAGTCATTCACTTTTGTAACCTCTACAGTTATTAAAGAGTCGATGTCATTCTCCTTCCTCGGTTAATACACAACCGAGAAACCTGCACTTTTCAAGGTAGAACATCTACTTAGATAGGAGGGTATGACAAAATACTCTCAAAATGTAGTCGAGAATACAGCATCCTAAAATATAGAAAATCATCTTTATTTAATTAGGACTAGGTCATTCCTCTCGGATGCTGATATTTGAATGCTGTCAAATGTGTAATCATAAACTTAATAATTTTCAGCCATGAAATGAAATGCTAAGCCATCTGCATGCTATTATTCTCAAGTGTCTGGCATTAAAGCCATCCACCATGGCCCTTCAAGCCCACCAGGAATATTGACACAAACATAAAATAGCTCCTACATGAAAGGGAAAAATTCTTGCAGTTTCCAGTTTATAAGGTGTTTTGAAATCAAGTTTTCTCTAAATCCAGCTCCACTAGAGTTATGCATGCCTCTGTGTGAATAAACTGTCTCCCTATGTAGACCAGGCTGGCCCCCAACTCCTGGAAAGCTCAGAGGGAAGGAGAGCTCCCACTAGAAAATGAATCAGCCGGCATTTTGACCTTGGATTTCTGAGCCTCCATAAGCCTTGTGAAATAAGATGTCCATTAAAAATCCCCAAATGCTGGGTTTCCAGGCAAGTTCTGGTAGTGGTGAGTCTTGGTAAATCTTTTAAGATATTTTTACCACTAAGAAACCAAAAAGGTTTTAGATTACCTTAAAAAATACAGGATTGTGATTACAGCATCTTGTTCAGTTTAACATTGTCCCAGATATTTTCATACTTTAACTAAATACTGCTATTGATAATTTCCTTGAAGGCAGAGCTCCCTGTGTCCTTCCTGCTTCTGAGAGGACTGTGTACAGTGAAGAGAGGCTTCAATACCTGGTTAAATATGAAAGTCTGTTAACCCATTCTCCATTTATTGACTGGTTTCAGATTCAGCATAACTAATGCTCTCCTAGCAAAGATAGAATGCAGGATATTTCTTTTTTTGTTTGTTTGTTTTTTGTGGGGGATAGGGTCTCCCTCTAGTCCAGGCTGACCTGGAATTCACTATGTAGTCTCAGGCTGGCCTCGAATTCATGGCGATCCTCCTACCTCTGCCTCCTGAGTGCTGGGACTAAAGGTGTACACCACCATGCCTGGCTCAGGGTATTTCTTGATAAGAGCAAGAGCTCTAGAATGCAAGGGGTTTCAGGTCAGCTGATTTTGCTGTGCCAAGTGACCATCAGGAGAGTATTTGATGCTGCCTTCGCTGGAACCCCGCCCGATTCCCGCAGTCTATCAGTCAACAAGCTCACGGGCCAGCATCTTGGGCAACAAGCGTTTCCATAATGCAATACCAAAGGTGGATAGTTTAAACAGAAGACACTTATTTTTCGCTGTTTGTGGAGCTGAGAAGTCCAAGGTCAAAATGTTGGCTGTGTCAACTTCTGGTGGAAACTCTCTTCCAGCAGATTCAAGGAGGAGAGATAGAGAGAGACTAGTATCTCTTCTGGTAAGAATGCTAACTTATGGAAACCCTATTAGGTAAGGGCCTCCTTCCTTGGTAGTCACTCCAAGTATAGCTCGCTGAGTTGTTTAGGCCTCAACATGCGAATTTAAGCCACCTCGATGATACTGATTTGCATGGCAAATCTTTGAATATTCTTGCACGAACCTTAGCTTAATAATAACAGTAACCTGGAACAGCGGCCTGCACTTAAAATCTCAGCACTTGGCTGGAGATGGATCAGAGGTTAAGGCGTTTGCCTGCAGAGTCTTATGATCTGGGTTCAATTCCACAGTGTTCTCTCTCTCTCTCTCTCTCTCTCTCTCTCTCTGCTTGTAAATAAATAAATGTTTTTAAAAACCACAGCTTAATAAGCTAAGACACAAGGATCTTGGGTTTGAGATCAGCCTAGCTTACATAGGGAGAGTCTGCCCCCAAAATCCTAAATAAGGAAATGACTGAACAAAGTCTGAGCTTGCCTCATCCCGAGATAGGGCGGTGCTGGCCAGAAGAGCTCAGCCTCTGTTTCAGCCCCATCTCCCATCTTTTTTTAAAATTTTATTTATTCATTTTCAAGCAGAGAGATACAGAGAGAGAGAGAGAGAGAGAGAGCACACCAGGGCCACCACCTTGTGGGTCTGGCTTATGTGGGTCCTGGGGAATTGAACCCGGGGCCTTAGGCACTGGAGGCAAGTGCCTTAACTGCTGAGCCATCTCTCCAGCCCCCATCTCCCATCTTAACAAGTCCATCAGTGCCTCAGCCCAGGGTGTCTCCTTACTCTGGAGTACCTGACCCAGGCTGGGCCCCTTTCCAGGAAGCAGGAGATACACACACACACACACACACACACACACACACACACACACACACACACACACACGAAACCTTATCTGCCCTTCCTGGTGAGGGCTTGGCTCCCTGGGATTCTGCTGTCTTCTGAGTCCTATTCCTTGTCTATCAGTAACAAACATGCCCCATGTCACTTGTTGCTTGGGAGGATTTTATCTCACCTATTATGATGAGCTGGTAACTTGCACACAGCATACCTGCCTCATAGTATTGGCTTAAAACAGCCATCTTACAGGTCGGGGATCCAGCAGCACTTAGAAAGGAAAGCTTGTTTCTGCAATCTGTGGAGGTGTTAGCTAGAAAATCCATCACACAGCTTCCCTCACAAATCTGAGTCATTTGACTGGGAACGCTAGAAGCTCAGTCTCTCTCTCTCCCCTTGGTCCCCTCCCTTCTCCCTGCCCTCCTGTCTACCTTTCTCTCTTCAGAGGTTCGCATAGTCCAGGATCTCTTTTTCTCCACGTGTATCTCTTTCCTTGGATTTATATGGCAGCTGAATTGCTATTGTGAAATGTCCTTCTGAAAGTCCCACTGGTTCCCCAGATGCTTGACCCAATCATTGAAATGTGCTTGGATTATGAGAGCTCTGACCTCATCAATGGACTCATCGATTCATAACTCAATGCCACTGTGGTCAGGGAGGAGCAAGGAGGGCCTAGGAAGCAGGACACTATAGACAAAGACAAACCTTGTCCCTTGGCCTCTCCGCCTCCTTCTTGGCTACCACAAGGTGAGGTACGTTCCTCTGTCTTCCTTTCTACCTCCGGCACAGAAGTACTAGAGCCACGTGGCCATGGACCAAAACCTCTGAAATCATGAGCCAAGATAAATAATTCCTCTCCTTAAATGAATTTTCTTGGGTAGTTTGTCAAAGTGATGAAAAATGGCTACACACCCTCTCAATGAAAACAAAAGCTATAACCTTTGAATGTCTGATTTCAAAAATTTCTGAATTTCACCTCTGTCACATTCAATTTGTCAAAACAAATCATGAGTTAGTGCAGATTCAAGACACACACACATATGTGTGTGTGTATATATACATATCTCTCTCTCTATATATATATGTGTGTGTGTGTGTGTGTGTGTGTGTGTGTGTGTGTGTGTGTGTGTGTCTGCCTTCTGAGTCAGAGAAGTAGCATGCCCCAGGAATCCTTACCTGCAGTCTCTGGGTTGGCCCTCAGAGCACAGTAGTTTCATTATTACCATATACAAACTGCAGTTAAGCCACAAAGTCTCAACAAATTTCAGCCCAGGACTCCTGATCTTCACTAGGGTCACACAAAGGTGTGTGAGGCTGTCTCAGGGCTGCTACCTCTTAATATGCAGAGTTATAAAGCAGAGGCACAGGCTTTCTGCTCATGCAAGCCCAATAATACAACGGTAAGACAAGACTGGGAAAATCACAGTAGGCACTAACAGTTTGAAAGGAGAACACATAATAGCTCTTCTGAAACACACTATGCTTATCTTCTCAGAGTCCCTCAATCTGGAGGCAAGGAACATGTCTTGACAGAGGCAGAATTTAGCTGTAGAGACGTGATCCCTGAACTCATCCCACCTGGCACTTCCTGCCTTACTGGCTGGGCTCCACCCTCGGAGTTATCTTTCCTTTTCACCTGTGCAAGGTATCATGCCTGCTGTGATAATAACTCCCCAGACCACTGGGTGCTTGAAAACAGCTGAAGATCCAGGGGCCAATTTTCATGCAGCATCATCTATGTCCTTTCTAGTCCAAGATATGGATGTATGTATACATAGATAACTTACCTTTAAAGTTTTAGAGTGCTCTTTATGTATCACACCACATATATGTACACATATATGCATTTATTTCTTAGAATCTGTCTTGTATCATTGAGAGATTGCTGTGGCCCTGGCACAGCTCTCAGAGAACTTAGAACCATATTGTCAATGTGACCTTCACTCTGAAGCCAAGTTTCATTGGCATTTTCCTTGATTTGACCTTTCCCCTGGAGAGCCTTCCTAATTTGAGGATATTTTCTACCTAAACAGACTGGGAATGAGAGAAAAGATGTATTTTCTAAGTTTCCTAGTCGTAGGTGAAAAATGCTCTCTCTAAATTCCTCTTGAAAACTTCGTAGTTCCCTCCTTAGTCTCTTCAGTCTTCTGTCTCCAAGCCGATAGTTTAAATCACCAAGTGTGTGGTACTTCTTATGAAACGCAGGAAATTGATGCAGACGAAATGTCCAAAGTTAACTAACACATTATGCTTACGTTATTTTTAATGTTCGCTACTCAGTGTCAGGAAGCTTTTAAAAAAGTTTTGTTTTACATCCCTCCAACATATTTACTAATAACTTCTTTAGAGAAACACTTTATCCTGGAAAGTACATTTTGAATGAATAGTTTTATAGATCAAAAAATCAGAAAGAGGGATGGAGAGATGGCTCAGTGATTAAGGCATTTGCCAGCAAAGCCTAAGGTCCTGGGTTTGATTCCCCAGGACCCACATAAAGCAGATGCACAAAGTGGCCCATGAATCTGGAGTTTAATTACAGTGGCTAGAGACCCTAGTGTGCCCATTCTCTCTTGTTCTCTCTCTCTCTCTCTCTCTCTCTCTCTCTCTCTCTCTCTGTCTCGCTGTCTGTATCTTTCTGCTTGCAAATAAATAAAACAGTTAATATACATATACGTGTATCAAGAAGATCATTTCAACTTCACAAATATTCCTAAAGCTCTCAGGAACCACTGCAGATTTTTCACTGTGCAGTCACAATACAAACCACAGCCTAGCGCACTGCTTGCCACACTCATGGAAATCTCTCTGCTGTGTCCTATCTCACAGTCATGAGACGTGTGAATACTGAGCACTTCAGATATGCTTTCTGTGACTCGGGCAGTGAATTTAAATTGTATTTCATTTCAATTAATTTAAATTTAGTCCTCACATGAATAAGGCCTCTGGTCCTCAGGAGACATGAGAGGGCAGAGTTTACAGAGGCAGAAGGACTCACACGGTGGGTATAGAGAGGTTCTAATTGCACCTCGAAGGGAAGAGAGTGGAAGAAAAATAAATAGCCTTCCTTTCTCTCTCTGGTCTCCTGCCAGGGGATCCTCTTCTGTCAAAGTCTGCTGAAGCACATTCGCGTGGTGCACAGGCAGGAAATGGGGGGCAGGGAGGGGGAGCAGGCAGGAATGGCAATGAAAGGATGGGCAAAGCTGCCCAGCTCAGAAGAGTTTAAAGATCAAAACCATTACACGTGGGTTAGTGGCCTCCAGTTCAGCTGGAATTCAAGCATTTGAGTGACAGTGATGTGATTATCGACATTCTGTTTGCTTATTTATGTAAACAAGATTTTCTCCACCTGAGCCCCGACTCATTATAGCAGAAGTGAGTCACCCAAAGGAAGATGCTCTGAGTGCAAGGGGGAGCCCCGTTCATGTATGTCACGTGGGTTTCCCCAAACATGACCAGAATTAGTAAACATTTGATACGATGAGGTTTAAATCAATAATGAGTTTTAATAATTGTACCAGGAGAAATTTAGTAGCATGATCATATAGGCAATTTTTAATCGATATTTTTATTGTCCAAAATTAGGTACATTGTATTAGTAAATATTACGTTGGTATCCCCAACTTCCTCTTCCCTGTCCCCAATCCACTGGTATCCTCCTCAGTGGGCATATTAACCAGATACACTGGGTGGTGCTTGAATCTGAAGTTCATTTGCAATGGCAGGAAACCCTGGTATCCCCATACTTTCTCTCTCTCAAATGAATAAAAATAAAAATGTTAAAGGGGCTTATAACTGCCCCCAAGTTCTACCTGGGAGTTATGGCCTCTGTTTCCTCACCACTGAGGCATACTAGGTATGCTGTGACTATCTAGTCAGACAGGTTTTAAAAACGTAGTGTAAGTATATTCATTGGAAAACTATAATAAAACACTTTTAAGTCTAAAATCAATTTAATTACGATAAAGTTCGGTATAAAAAGAATGGAGGGCCTGGGAAGGTAGCTCAGTGGTTAAAGATGCTTGCTTGCAAAACCTGTCAGCTGAGGTTCAATTTCCCAGCCCCCCACATAAAGCTAGATGAACAGTGGCAAGACACCCTGTTGTGCACCCCCAGACACACACAAACACAGAACTGTACAAATAACTAAATGTTAAGCTTTAGGGAAAAATAATGTAAAATTCTGGCTTTTCTGAACTTTTAATTTTTGCCTGTGAGTGTGTGGTAGGTATATGGTGTGTGTTGTATTTGTGTGATATATGCACATGTGTGTGTGTGGGGGGTGTAAATGTGGTACCTTGTCTTTGAGGGGAGGCCAGAGGAGAAGGTTGGGTGTCCCCCTCCATCTCACCGGCCTGTTTCCTGGACATGGTCTCCACTGATTCTGCAATTTAGGCAGTATCTCAAGGCCCAGCTGAGGTCTCTGCTCCCACAGGACAGGGGTGGCAGGTGAGCATGGCCACGCCCAGCTCTTTATGCGGGTTCTAGAGACTCAAACTCCAGTGGTTTATGAGTTCGGGAAACTCAGCTTAAATTCACTGCCCGAGTCACAGAAAGCGTATTTGGAGTGCTCAGTATGCCTCTTGAGTTCAGGGTGTTTACGTGGGTTCTGGAGCAGCCTCAGGCCCTCATGCTTAACACGAAGTGCACTTAACCACTGAGCAATTTCTCCAGCCAGTTTCTGAATTTTTAAAAACTAGATATCTTTTTGTCAGTAAAGATGGACATGAAGTTTCTGTGGTTTGTGAGCTAAGAGTGGGAAGGATGCATTCCAAATGGCCATCCCTCCACAAAAACAATGGCTGACTGCTATTTCCTCATGGCTTCTTCCTTTAAAGAGAAGCCCACGGGTCCTCTGTGTCCAAGGAGCAGAGTGGGGATTGTCGGGCCGGGGTCCTCGGGGCTCCCCACCCCACGTCCACCTTCCTTCCACCTGCTGCCCCCTCTCCCCTCCCGCTGGCTCCATTCCCTGGGTCCCGATCGGCACCCACCAGCTCCAGCTTCCCTTTTCCCTCCCAAAGGTGCGCTCCAAGTCTTCCCAGCAGAGCCTGGACTCCCTGGCCTCCATCGGGCAGACCCTGGAGGCAGGGAAGCCATTGTCTCTGCAGAGTGCAGGAAGCAAGCTTGGCACACCATCTTCTCGGCCTTCTCTCCTGCCTCCCACGGTGCCCCACGGTGACCATTGTCAGCTGCGCAACATAAAGTAATAAAATGAACAAGGCCATTGTGAGGGAGCAGAGTCGGGGCAAGAGGCAGGCCCAGTGCCATTTGGCTGTTAAGCCAGAGAATGGTGGCCGGGCAGCCCCTGCCTAGAGAGCCCTGGTGCCAGAATGCCTATTTCAAGGCTCAGCTGCAGAACCAAGCCCCCCCTTCTGCCTCCCTGCTTCCCCTCCTCATCCTCGGATCTCAGCTCTTGTCATCAGAGAGAGAATCTTCGGGGTGCTCCATGTGAGCTGCTGCTCGCTGGCCGTGGGGGGAGCCCAGCCTCACCCCACCGCCCTTGGACCTGAGCCAACTTGCACAGACCTGCTTCAAGGCTGTGTGGGTGGTGTGCGCATGTGCTGGCATGCCTGCCTGTTTAGTAAAAGTAATGCTATTGTTCTTTAATAATAATAATAATAATAATAATAATAACCACCGAAGTGTCTGTCCTGGACTCCCTAGACCTGGAGCTCCCATCCAGTAAATTCTTGTTTTAGCTCTTGCTGAACTGCTTTTGGGCCCAGAATTCAGGAGAGTTCCTGCCTCAAGAATCATGTCAGCCAGAGATTGTCATCTTCCTGGGAGTGACTTCACACCTGCAGATTTCCAGAACTGTCCACTTGCTTGAATAAAGCACGGATCCTCCTGTTTGTCTCCTGAAGCGCTGAGCTCGGTTGTCCCCTTCCCGGCTCCTCAACAGGGCTTCTCCTGAGAGCAGGCTCTTCATGAGAAAATCAGCAAGTTCGTAACGTCAGTGTGAGGTTTGGGAAAGAGCAGAGTGGCAGCTGCGGGGACATGAAAGCGACAAGAGAGCAGCTCAGAGGTAAGGAGAGTTACCTGGAGGCCATCAGCTGGAGAGAGAAAGGTTCTGGAATGTTCCTGATGCCATCTCAGATCACCGATGTCTTCCTGTCGTGGTGCTCTCTGCTACTGTGATCCATCTAATATTAAAACAGAGGTGTTTATAGAAAGCTTCGGGCTGGAGAGATGGCTCAGGGGTTAAGGCACTCGCCTCCAGTGCCTAAGGCCCCAAGTTCAATTCCCCAGGACCCACAGAAGCCAGACCCACAAGGTGGTGGCCCTGGTGTTCTCTCTCTCTCTCTCTCTCTCTCTCTCTCTCTCTCTCTCTCTCTGCTTGAAAATGAATAAATAAAATATATATTAAGGGCTGGAGAGATGGCTCAGCAGTTAAGGCACTTGCCTCCAGTGCCTAAGGCCTCAAGTTCAATTCCCCAGGACCCACATAAGCCGGACCTACAAGGTGGTGGCCCTTGTGCTCTCTCTCTCTCTCTCTCTCTCTCTCTCTCTCTCTCTCTCTCTGTGTGTGTGTGCTTGGAAATGAATAAATAAAATATTTTTTAAAAAATAAAAAAGTAAAATATATATTAAAAAAAAGAAAGCGTCCTTCAGCTGCAAGTCAACAACTATGTTTACAACTCAACCAAACAAACAAAAACCTGTTCTAAAAACAGAAGCAAACAACCAAAGGTGGCCCCCACACCAAACTCTGTTTAGTATAACTTCTGGCTAACGACTGGGTTTTTCAAGAGCGCGTTATTGAAATTGTATTTTCTTACCGTATTGCGTATGTGTAGAGTGCGTGTGCCATGGCGTGTCCTAGTGCATGCGTGTCTGTGTGTAGATTCACGTGCCCTGTGCACATGTGTGGGGCCAGAGGACAGCACCCACCGTGTTTTCTCCTCCGCTCCTCTGCCTGTGTCTTGGGTCTCACCCCTCGCAGAGTCCCTGACCTCCACCCCAGGCAGAACTGAGGTTACAGATGTGCACGGCCATGCCAACTGTTTAGTGGAGCTGACCAGCCCTCTGGGGCCCTCATGGCTGCCAAGCCCTCTGCACCCCTGAGCCATCTCCGCAGCCCCACCAGAGACTCATTTCATCTTCAAAAACGAAGCTCTGACCAAACAGCCTTGCAGGCAGGGGTCACAACCGAGGCTGTGGTCTGTCAGGAAAGCTCTGAATCCCAGCAGCTGGTTCCAAAGTCCTGGAGGAGGGCGAGGTCTCCCCAGTGGCCCAGGGCAACCACTGCCCCCCTGTGAGTCCACACCGCAAGTCCCCCAAAGACTACAGGAATCGAGGTTCATGCGGGGGTCAGGGAGGCCAGAAACTAACGTCAGGAGTTCTAGCAGGGCCTCTTCTGACTCAAGCATGACGTGGAGGGGAAAGGCTGCCAGGCCTTGAGGATGCCCAATGAAGGGACGACATCAGCCTGGGGGGAAAAGCTGGGCAGGTTCTGGAAAATGAAGGGGCCATGGTCACAGACGGCATTCCAGGAGAGACCAAACTGGGAGGCAATGGCGACTTTAGCAGAAACCCAACAGCTCTTAGGGTTGGGGTTGGCATAGCGGGGGCCCCTAGTTTCTTCCATGGAGGAGCTGGCCTTTCTGAACTCTGAGGGTGGCTTTAAATCTAAACTACTAGTGGGGCCAGGGCAGGGCAGCCTTGGTGTTTGGGGTGTCTCTCCCTGTCTGTCTAGAGATGAGAGGGCAGTAAAGAAACTCTCAGCATGTGCCCCAATCTAGACCAAGGAAAGGCTATAAACATGCTCCCCAATCCGAAACAGGATACTTGAAGAGTTTCCCTTCTGCCACAGGGCTGATAAAGGACTTTTAAAAATACCGAACGATCCTTTGTTAGTGAACAGAGAAGCCTAGCTATAACATCATATACTAAGAAATTGAAACACTGGAAGCCAGCCAGACGTGGAATCATTTCAAAAGGGTTTGTCTATCATTACCTATTTTACAGCTCTGCCTTTATAATTGCGGTGCAACTTAAGTTCTATGCATACTTATTAAAAACTGTTGTAGGGTGGCTTGGAGCAGGGCACAGGGTGGGGTGATCGTGTATCCTCTAGACTGTGAAGAATCATTCTGGTATCCCAGGAGCCACCGAAGTACTGGGGACCAAGAGATCTGTGTTTGGACACATGACCAAAAAGGATCCCGGAATACTCAGGAGTAGACTGAAAGCTGTGATCACTGGACATTTTTTTGTTTTGGAATTACTGGGTTACAACTGTGTAAATACGTATTTACATTCTATTCTTTAAGTATCCACTATGAAAAGAAAACATCCAAAAATCCATTTAAGAAGTTGGCAAGAGAACTCCAGTCAGTGGGATGGATTATGTTTGTTTCATTCCTGTTCTACAATCCAAGGTCGTGTTGCTGAAGCTTCTACTATTTTCCCTTGTATTCAAGCTATTGGTTCTCTGTGAATTCTATCAGCTTATAACTAACCTTGGAGTGTTTCATTCTCTTTCAAATGAGTCTTCAGAAAACAGCCAGGCCAGAGCGCGCGGTTTCTATTAGGCCAAGGCAGTGAGTGAGGATAAGTCTTTGGGGAGTCGGGGGAGAGATACATTTCATTCTCCTTTTGGGTCCTTTTCTCCTTCCCTGTTTTATTTCTGTCCTATCTGCCCTCCTATCTCCAAGTATTTTAAGGTTCCAAACAATCTGTGCCCCAAAGAGCCTCTTCTCAGGCCCTGCCAAGTCCTGCCATATCACAGTGGGTCACTGTGAGGGGAGCAGGGCCTGAGGCTCTTTCCACCTGGTTGGTTAGACTCCCCAGGGCAGCCAGGAACACCGGGAACACCAGGAGCCAGGTACCTGGAGGAGGATGTGGGCAATGATAACTTCATCTTCAACTTAGAAAAACAGAGCAAACTCAGGCCACCTCAGAGGCCAAAGGCTGAAAGTCTAATTTCCATGGCAACATAGGGACTGCCCCTCTCCTCTAAGAAGGGAGGGAGAGGAGGACTTGTTCTGGGATATCTATCCTCAAATAATCGGATTCCCAAAAGGCATTAAGTTCTTCTCAATAAATGAACTATGTGCTTCAGGTAAGGATCCAAAGTCTTGGGACAACTTTTAATGTTCTCCCGGGCGGCTTTCTGTTTCCTGACATTGGCCCGTTTGTTTCAGTGAAAACGGGCAGAGAAGTCTTCCAGGTAACAAGAGCACAATTCATTCCTGGAGATTTTGCCACTTGGAGTCATAAGAGCACCTAGAGTCACTGAGCTCACCTTCCATCTTCCCAAATCGGTCATCAGACAAGATTCTGTAAGGGCTGCCAGCTGTAAGCGCTTTTAGAAGTCTTCGCAAGATGCAGATTGGGTTCAGCTTTTGGGTTTATGCCTGCATTATAAACACTCAGTGTTTAATTTGCAAAGAAAGTCTTTTTGACTTACTCTTGTTTAACCCAATCGTAATACATAAAAATGAAAGGTTTCGGATTGATACACATGATCTCTGTTTGCAGAGGGAAGCCAGCTCAGGAGTTTTGATCTTTGGTCTCAAAGCTGTCTTAAGCAAAGTGTTTTGCTTTTAGTGCATTCGGCTCAGAATTGGGAAATGAAATAAATAAATAGCATTATTTTGAAATCGTGCATTTTTTAAAGTAGTGTGGTCATGTGTGCTACTTTTATTATGTGAATTGTAATTTGAAATGCTCCCTATCCTATATTTTCAGAACTAATCTAGGGTTTCCTCTGACATTTTCAAAAATCATTACTATATTTTCATATTGTCATTAACCATGATTACACTGCGGTGAGAATATTCTGCTTCATATATTTAATTAAATGCTTTATGTTTTGTGCTTACACACTGAGGAATCGTTAGCACAAAAGGGACAATATTATAAATAAAAAAAGACAAACACATAAACGAATGGTGTGTTCTCTGCTTCATAGACATCTATAAACCAGAATTCCTGGCTCAAAATGTTTCCTGGCCAAGAAAAATGAGATGCTTTTGAAAGGTCAAGAGTAGATTAGAGCCAGATGAGGTGATTCATGCCTGGAATCCCAGCACTTGGGAGGCAAAGGCAGAATTGCTATGAGTTCAAGGCCAGCCTGGACCACATAGTGAGTTCCAGGTCAACGTTGGCTACCAGGGTGAGACTCTAAAATAAAAATTGGTTAGTTTGTTTTCTGTTTGGTTTAATTTTTGTTTTGTTTGAGTCCATTTTTGCTGAGATGACCATATGAAGGTTTATCATATGGTTATTATTAATTACTTAGTTGTGAGTATGTGAAAGTAGAGAGCTGGAGAACCTATGCAACATGGCCTGTAAAAGTAATTCATAAAAAAAAGTAATTCATAAAATATGATCTAATAACATTGAAAATATATACTTATTGTATGAAAAAGCCAGATTCACTATAATATGAAATGAAAACTTATTAGGAAAAACTATGTAGAATTTGAATAAATAATATGTGTGAATTTGTAAGGAAAAGACTGGAAATGCAATTTATACCAAGTTAATACTGGCTCTTTCTTCATCAGTCAGGCATTGTTCAGAAATAAATCATTAATTCTTAGAGTTGAAGGGGCTTTGAGGTCATTTAATTCATCAGAGAATTCATTCCATTTATAGGTTTTGTTTTTCTTTGGAGACATGGTCTCATGGATCCTACACTTGCTATGCAACTGAAGATGACCTTGAACTTCTGATTCTCCTGAATCTACCTCTTGAAAATTGGGATTGAAGGCCTGTACCACCACGTCGTTTATGCAGTGTTGGGGACCAAACCCAGGGCTTGCTATTGTGAATAGGGTAGCTATGAACATAGATGTGCAAGTATCTCTGTGGAACGATCTAGAATCCTTTGAGTATATATCCAGGAATTGGATAGCTGGGTCATATGGAATGTCAACTTTTAAATTTTTAATTCTTTTTTCCACACTGATTTCCATAGTGGCTGCACCAGTTCACACACCCACTAACAGTGAATTAAGATCACTCTTTCCCTACATCTTTGCCAGCATTTATTATCATTTGTTTTCTGATGATAGCTATTCTTATTAGGGTAGGATGGAATCTCAAAGTATTTTTTAAAAGACATTTTATTGATTTGCAAGGAAAGAGGGAGAATGGGTGTGCTAAGACCTCCAGCCACTGCAAACAAGGTCCAGATGCATGTGCCACTTAGCGCATCTGGCTTTATGTGGGTACTGGGGAATCGAACCCATATCATTAGGTATTGCAGGCAAGCGCTTTAACCTCTAGGATATCTCTCCGACCTCTCGAAGTACTTTTAGTCTGCATTTCCCTATTGGCTAAGAAGGTTGAACACTGTAAAAACTATTGTGTGTGTATATGAGTGTGGTCATGCTGGTGGAAGCATGGGTGTGAGTGGGCCACGACCTGTGTGTGGAGGTCAGAGGACAACTGGAGGCATTGGTCTTCAACTGCCACCTCATTTAAGGTAGCATCTCTTCTTGTTCACTCCTGGGCTTGCCCAGCTACCTGGCCTACAAGCTTCTGGGAGATTTCCTGCCTCTGCTTCCTTAGGCACATTGGAATCACAGATGCTCCTTATAGAGTCCATCTTACTGTGTGGGTTCTATGGATCCAAATTAAGGTGCTCCTGCTCCTGCTCCAAGCCCTCCATCCACTGAGCCAACTCCCCAGCCCCTTTATAAAATGCTTATTAGCCATTTAAATTTCTTCTTATGAGAACTCTCAGCTCAATTTCTTAACTCGTTTTTAATTGGGTTGTTTGGTTTGTTTACTTTTTCAGTTCTTTGTGTATTGGGATATTAATACTCTATATAACTGGTAAATTATTTTTCCATTCGATAGGCTGCCTCTTCACTCGACCATTACCTCTGCTGTACAGAGCCTTTTCAATTTCTCAAGGTTCCCGTTTGTCAATTATTGGCTTTCTTTTCTGATTGTCTACAGTCCTATTCAGAAAGTCCTTTCCTATGCATACATGTCAAAGTGGGTCCTTTGTTTTTTCTTCTAGCATTTTCCAGAGTTTTAGGTCTTCTATTGAGGTCTTGGATCCATTTTGAGTTGATTTTTATGCATGGTGAGAGAAAAATTTGGGTTTTGTATATATATTTATATTTTCACAGCACCATTTCTTTCATTTCTTTAAGAGACTGTCTTTTCTCCAAAGAATATTTTTGAAACCTTTGTCAAAAATCAGGTGGCTGCATGGCTATATGTGGCAGTTTGAATAATGTCCCCCAAAAGAATTAGGGGTTTATTAAAATTATTGTCTCCAGGCTTCTGGCTGGAGGAAATGTCACTTTGGCCTAGCCTCCTGGGGACTGACCCTTTCTAATTTGGATGCAAAATACTAGGAATAGATATGCAAACGAAGCCCAGAACCCTGGTCTGGAGTTCTGCATTTTGTGAATGATAGTGTGCTTGCTTAAGGTGCTGGTGGTGGGCCTTTTCTCTCTCTCTCTCTCTCTCTCTCTCTCTCTCTCTCTCTCTCTCTCTCTCTCTCTCTCTCTCTCTCTCTCCTTGGATCTGTGAAAGGGGGCCAGCCTTTTTCCTTAACTTCCCCTGGATCTGTTCAATAAATACTTTTCCTTCCTATAATCATGCCTGGTTTGGAGATTCATCCCAGTGATGTGTGTCTGACTACGACACTATAGAACTGGATCTTCTATTCAGTTCCATGAATCAACATGTCTGTATTTGTGCCAGTACA